>MU134367.1:226238-313442 GCA_015039355.1 Ramaria rubella | reverse complement strand
GGGTAGGAAAGATTCCTCATGCAAAGAATCTAGAGAACCCTCGAGGAAAACCACACAGGCGAAGGGTGAGAACCACGCAGGGGGGGCGCCCAACCAAAGGAACGATGTGGCGACGAGGGTGCCTGCTGTGACCAGGTGTTCCCGTTGATCACCAGAGATGTCAGGGCCTCCTGAGATGTTTGGAGTTAGATAGCCATGACGCTCGATGAATAGGCTGGAGTTGGTGGCGTAAAGATCGAGCAGTCCTGTGAGAGTGGCGCGTTCGAGGCCTCTCCCGACTGCGCCTGGGCGATGCTGTGGTTGTGAGGATTGCCTGGGAGGGGGGTAAGGGGTCGGTGAGGGTTTAAATATGAAGGACTTACACGCAGAATGTGCGCTCAAGGGAACTGAAGGCGAGCGTGTGCAGGGAGCGGTTACAGATGAGGCCGAGGATCCACTGGTCAAGCAAGGGAGGCAGGGCATGAATGTGGGTGCCTATGAACCTCACGGGCTGCGCGGCAAGGGCGTCTGACGATGTGCGCATGAGCGTGGTGAGGGCAGTGTGCCACTGATGCAGGGTGGACCAGCGTAAGGCGACTTCTGGGAGGCAGGGGGCCAGGGGCTGGGTCGTCCAAAAGGATGGGGGTTTGCGAGGAACCTTCCTCACGAAAGGGGTCAGGTTGGGCAGCGTCAGGCGCCCACGCCAAGGAGACGTCGCCGAGGTCAGGAGAGGTCCATTCTTCGGGGTAAGAGATCACGAGGGAGGGCAGTGCTGCAGGGAGTGGAGGGGACGATGGGGGGTGGGGGGCAGGGCGTGGCCCCCCGGACAAGGAAGGTGATTTCGCACGTTTGGTGGACAACGTGGGGGCAACGGAAGTGTCGAGGTCACTGTCATCAGGAAGGAGTTCGTCACAGCATGGGTCGTCTGGGTCGGAGGATTTGTCCGCGGGGTGAGGCTACTCCGGTTCTTCCGCTGGGTCATCCGTCAGGAGGCTGTGATATACGCACATGTTAATGTAGGTGTGGCGGATGATTATGCCTGCAGGTTCAAGTTGGACAGCAAAGCCGGGGATTTTGCCCTCTGACGCCAGGGTTAGAATTCGAACAAAATGGTGGTGGTGGTGCAGGTAAGATAAGACTTACGAATGCGCAGGATAGAGAGCCCATGGCCCTCTGGGTGGATGTCACGCGAAACACCAGGGAGACTGATGAGGTCGGCGAGTGTACGGAGGGTATCGTTGCGGAGGACGGGGCTAAGCGGCACCTTGGCGTGCCTTGGCTGGACGGGGCCGGTCAGGAACACAAGGGGGCAGCTGTCCAATGAACTGGGAGGTGCACTGGGGACCGGGGGGAAGTGTGCATGAGTGGCGCCGGATTGAAACCGTATTATGAAATCCCAGGCGAGTATGCTCAGGGGGGTACTGAGTTTCACGTCGTGGAATTCGGCTGTGAGGCTGTAAGCCTCCATCCGGGCATGGAACGTTGCAGCTCGCTGCAGGTAAAGCATCGGTTTGACGGTTTTCTTACAATAAGGGCAGCCAGGCAGGGGGGGGTAGAGGTAGAGCGTGAAAGAGATTGTGTGCGAGGGAGGTTGGGGAGGAGGAGATTGTGTGATCCGGAAGCATGGTTGGCGTTGGGGGCGAGCAGATGACCCGAGGTGGGACGCGAGGTTGAACGAGATAAAGGGGGGACGTCCGGTGGTGGCGCGGGAGGATGCCGCTGATGCCGTGCCGCGGGCGGCGCTGCGGCGTTCGGGTTGTCGGTACTGGGGGATGGAGGTAGTTGGGAAGCGGGGTTGGGATTGGTTGAAATGAAGAGGTGGAGGGGGTGGGTTGGTCGTTGCGGCTATTAATGAGGCGGCTGAGGAGATGGTAGAGGCGGGAGACATAGGGAGCGGCTGAATGGGGGGGGGTGTGGCATTCTGGGCGGGGGTTGTGAGGGAGAGTGGTGGGAGCATTCCATGTGGAGGTTGTTGGTGGACCCATTCCATAAAGGCGAGCCAGGTATTATTGGGAGCATCTTGGATATTAGTTGTGGGGGGGGGTGCGCCATGGGAGCTGGTGTGAGCATGTATGGGGAGGCGTTCTGTTAAATAATAATGGTGGGGGGACGAAGGGGATCTGCAGGGCTGGGAGCGTCCGGGGTGTTGGTCCGCATGGAGATGGGACTGTGCTAGGCTAGGGCATAATTGGGACGTGCTTATGGCAGGCAGGGTAGCACAATAGCGCTTATAGACTGCATTCCCTGGTCGTATACATAGGGTGGCGTAAGGGCATGGGAGGTCGTAGGCATGGTAAGGGGGGCACCATGATGGGACACAGGCCACTACGGGCAGGGACCACAGGAGGACACACAGGCCCATGGGGGCCCAAGGGTGATGGCCGCCTCGGGAGGGGTGGAGGTGGGTATGATGACTACACGGGCGAGGTGGACTCATCACCTTGGGGGAGACATAATGGCGTTATGGACGGGATGTGGGCTCATCATGGGAGTCCCACGGGCGCTAAGGTGAAAAGCTGTTCCATTGGCGGTCTTCTCTGTGTTCTGTTGTTTTGTGAGATTTTGCGATGATGATGCTCGTCATAGTATTTACCACTATTATTGCACAGAAAAGATAGCTAGTAGCTTTTTTTCTGTATCGTCTTTTCAAGATAGAGGAAGAAGATCTCCCCATTGTGTGTCGAGTTCCGTAGTCACCATTGCAATAGGTCACGTGATGTAAGCATGCTCAACCGACACCTCCACACAAAACGACTGCAGGCTGGGAAACATGTGTAAAATCGAAGTGGTATTGTACATCTCTTATATAACATGGCATAGAAATATTCTAGCTAGAAGTTTTGATTTATTTTGCTAACCGTGTTCTGCTTCAAGCCAGTGAAGCTTCGAGTCGCTCGTCACAAGACGCAGGCGTGTACCAAACGCAAATAATTTTTTATCAATTATCTGCTGGGGGGGAGTAACTGGAATACATATCTACTTGTCCATTCCAAAATTATTTCGAAAGAAAACGAGTTGCTGCTGGTGGGGCATCGCGATCTGATACCCATCTCAGCGCTCGACCTTGCAACAAGCCTCTCCTCCGGAGATTGTAGCTCCGCTACAAGGCTTGCGCCGAACCTAGCTGTAACCCACGAAAACTTCACCAGGCTTATAGTGTAAATACAAATATTCAGCGGGCGTGCTGTTCTAGTACAGGCGGCGCACCAAAAAAAAAAGCACGCGTCAAGTTTATGGTTCTGTCGAGTCGGCGCTTTACACCGGCGCTCCTTGGGACCTTATATGGCTGCAGCAAATGTCCAAACCCTTCGATTCAGGAGACCAGAGACTGTAGAAGCGGTGAAAGCCCCTGTAAAACGTCGACATACAGGAGTGCTCCAAGATCAGTTGCGGAGGTCAGAAATTTTCTTGAAACCTGGTTTCTTATGGGTTTTCATTTCCAGTGATGCAGAACAGCCAAAGCACCATGGGCTCCAAGCTTGTCTTTGGCATTCCGCATACTCTTGCTGATGCGGTTCAGTGGGGCAATGTACTCCAATATTCAGGATTGTGACGAAGGTATGTCTTTTTATATTCGGGAGTGACTAACTCTTGAATAAGCCCTTATGAAAGTTTACAACTTTTGGGAACCTCTACATTATCTGGAAAGAGGAGTTGGATTCCAGACGTGGGAAGTGTCTCCACAATATGCCATTCGAAGCTGGGCATACATTGTCTTTCATCTGTTGCCTGCATGGGGAGCCGGTCGAGTGTTTTCTCTCTCAAAGGTATTACAGTTCTCACAGAATGCTGAAATATAGATCCTAACCTGTACAGAGACCAGCCTTCTTTGCCGTTCGCATCTTCTTAGCGATCATCAGCTCTTATTGTGAAGCCAAGTTTTATCGCGCCATTGTGGAAACTATGAATGATCGAGTTGGACGCTACACGTTCTTCATGCTGGTGTTCAGCACTGGCATGTGGAATGCCTCAACTGGTAAGGTTTCAACAAACGTATAACCCTATCGTACTCATGACTTCTCAGCCTTCTTACCTTCATCGTTTGCGATGTATGCCAACCTGCTCGCCTTTTCGTACGCGTTGCGGCTACCCGAAAAATTCGGCACGCGACGTACCATTCTTGCTACATTCTCTTTCGCCACTGGCGCAATTGTCGGTTGGCCTTTCTCTCTGCTTGTTGCTGTCCCCTTCGTGCTAGAAGAGCTCTTCGTCTGTGGATTGGACCGGGTTGCCTCTCCCGCTCGCAGTGTCTGGCAGATGGAACGTATGAAGCGTTTGGTTTTTAGCGGTTTAATAGCTTTGACCCTTTTTGTGGGTTTCCATTGATTTAATGCGCCACATGTGAATTGACGAGATATATCAGATCCCCGTTGTTTTTATTGATACCGTGGCATACGGGAAGCTAGTCGTAGTACCCTGGAATATCGTCAAGTATAACATATTCGGAGGCGTTGGCCGCGGTCCAGAGTTGTATGGTTCTGAACCTTGGCATTTCTATATATCCAACCTTTTGCTAAATTTCAACGTACTCCTTCCTCTCGCTCTCAGCTCTCTTCCTTCTCTTGCCGTCACTTATGCGGTCGACCACAAAAGACTTGGCGTAACAACCCCAGGGTCGGATCAAAGTTCACCCTTTGTTATCCTAGCTATGCGATTGTTGCCCTTGTATCTCTGGCTCGGCATGTTGACAACTCAAGCACACAAAGAAGAGCGGTTTATGTATCCGGTTTATCCGTTGATCTGCTTCAATGCTGCAACCACCCTGTATCTTTCTAGAGGTTGGTTGGAGAGAGCGTTCATTAAGGTTACAAAATCGCCATATCAGGCAAGTTTTGTTGGCAATGATCCGTGTTCATCTGTTAACGAAGTGGTCACAGGCTTCCCGCACCTCCCTTTTTCGGCTTACGACGCTGTCCATAATCGTGGCGTCCATCCTTGTCTCGGTATCTCGGATTCTTGCTCTTAGCCGCTACTATCACGCCCCATTGGACATTGTCTTTGAATTCGAATCCAATGAGCTTCCGCGACTCCTCAACATCACGGGGCTCCTCAACGTTGTGCAACCTGTAGACGAAGGAAAAGCCGAAGACGTGCAGGTTGACCTGTCTCCTATCAAGCAGTTTGGGTTAAGGCTTTGCCTGGGAAAAGAGTGGTACAGATTTCCAGGACACTATCTAATCCCTGATGGGGTTGATGTCCGGTTCATCAAGAGCGAATTTGATGGGATGCTGCCTCGACGATTTGACGCTAGCATTGGCGAGAACAGGATTTGGAGGCGTGAGGCGACGAGGCGTGTGCCGCCCGGGTTGAACGACCTAAATAAAGAGGAGAAGAGCCACTATGTCGGTCTTTCTTTCTCTCATTTTTGAATTGTGTTAATTGATGTCCAGGTTGACGTTTCGACCTGCGATTATCTGATCGACTCTGATTTCCCCCACAATTCACCGCCAACTTCTGTCCACGAACCGCGCTATGCTGTAGATGCAGCGACATGGAACCGCGTTGTCTGCGTGCCATTCTTGGACGCAAGTCATTCTCCACTTTTGACGCGCACACTATGGCTTCCAATTCCACAATGGTCGCAACAAAATTCTTATGGTGATTATTGTCTATTAAAACATCGGCAGAGGGCCGCGCAGCGTGAAGTTCTGGCATCATGATCCATGCAGGTTTTGATCAACGTCCGCATTAAACTATTTTGTTTTGATAAAGGGGTCTCGTACAGCGACTTGATCCTATAAATCAAGCAGACGATGTATTTTACGCATGAATGACTTATCCCTGACGCCAAACGTCCGGTTAATTACATAATTTCACCTAGCCATAACCTTTCTCACTTTCTAACCATGGGCCGCTGCAGAGTGCCGGACTGCAGCGGCACCACGGAATACGACGAGAATGCGCAAGCGGTGTTATGCACTACCTGCGGGACTGTCACTACGCAAGACGTTCTCACACACGAATGGGATGGGGAACTTGCGGGTAGCTCGCTCTATTTCGGACCCACAACCTTGAAGAGTCTTCGACGTGTAGGTGCTGGGCTCGCAGGGCAATCGAGTAAGGAAGATAGAGACAGAAGAAACACGGTAAGAGTTTTTTTTCCTTGGATAACAATAGTCTCTAATCGTTTCGCGTGTTAAGACCGCTATGCACCAATATATCCTTGGCCTCTCGACCAAATTATCGTGCCCAGGAATTGCAGCCCGTTCTCAGACGCTTTTCGATCAAGTAAGAGCTCGTGGAAAGTATCGGTGGGGAAAGAAAGCCGTTCTTGTTGCAGGCGCGTGCATAGCCATCGTGCTCAGGGAGAGTAGAAAAGGCGTGATGATGAGCCATTTAGCTGTATGTCTTCTTGTTTTTTTTTTCACGGCATCTATTGTTTGACGACATTTATCTAGTCACTAATGGACATATCGCCCCACGCGTTATGCCGAATGTTCACACAGACCTGCACCGTATTGAACCTTCACGTTCCACTTTTCGACCCTTTGACCATTTTACCGACTTTGCAATCGCATCTAATAACTCTCATCACATCATCGACATCCCCACTTCCCAAGCCGCTCAAAGAGATGCTTCAGGCTCTTCCTCTTGCGCCTATCCTCCATCTCGCGTCATCTCTCGCCGCCCTTCTCAATGATCTGGACGAATTTTCCTCTCCTGGACCTTCAGCTTGTCCAACAGCGTGTGCATTATTTATTGTTGCACTGGAAGGACAAGCCGCCTCATCATTACCGTCGTACACGATTTTGGCGCAAGAATTAGGTGCAAAAATGGGAGCTAGAAAAGACCTTGTAACCCGCCGTTATCGTGATATCTTGACAGTTCTCGAAGAATGGATGATGGACATCCCATGGCTGTCTAAAGCAGATCACCCAGACAATAAGCTTGGGAAGAGACGGAGAAAAACCAGTCAAAGGGATCTAATTGCGATGGGGATTCGGGATATCATCCAGTTTCGGGAAGACATCCAGATGGCTCGGGAATGCAGAGTATCTGAGAGCCCGATATCGTTGTCTTTGGAAGTTGATGAGGTATCTGACGGCTCCGGAAGCAGCACTCATGACTCTACATCACAGCTTGGACAGAAACGCAAATGTGAGGAGGAGCCACAGTCACGTCAGTCGTCTAGATCGCTTCGACTCATTCGTACGCACGGAAAGAGAAAACCTTTAAGCCAGATAGATCTTGCTTCCCTCTCCTTACTCTCGCCATCACACCCCCTTGCCCCAGACCACCAACGTGTTTCATCACAACCAACGAAGGAATCTCTCCAATTCGATACGTTGCAAAATCACATCATGACATCATCAACGTTCCCCATTGAAATCCCGCTTACACGTCTCCAATGGTTGACAATTGAGCGTGGGGGGGAAAGCGAAATAAAAGACGACGAGCTATTTGATGAAGGCGAGCTGGAGGGCATTTTACGAGAAGGTGATGAGGTGGCTAAGCTCCGTGGAATGTTCGGATGGGAAGAGCCCGATGCAAGCATTGAAGGTCAAACACTGACTTCGTCACCTTCATCGCAGATTCTCGACTGGGATTTGACAGAAATGGCCGTTTGGGAAAATATAGGAAACGACGAGGATATTGACCGTTATCCCGAAGAGCAGATTCTCGGGGAATGGCGAGAAGCTTCGCCTTTCTCAGGAACAGGTGCCGTGGAAAGCAACAATTTTGATATACACAGCGAGTGGTAACACTCCACTTAAACTCACTGTTTCCCCTCCGGTGCAGGTTGCCCATCAATAGGTTTTCTTTATGTGGTCGAGGTTTATTGTTTCCGTGAGTTTCATACGTTTCTTAACTAATTTCTGCAATGAAACTGGAAATTGAACTATACCTCCTTGCTATGCATATCCAGACGCCGCGTTCATTTTTTTCGCGACGGGCCTGTGGTCCTAAGGAGGATTAACGCTTGTGAGTTCATATGACCGTAACCGTGGCTGCTGACTCTCGACACCGTTGAGTTTAATCGATACTGCCAACATCAACGCCTAACCCTCCTGAATGCGCCAGGCAACCTTAGCTTCTCCCCCTCAAGCCTCACCACGACCCTTCTGGGAGCAGCATTTCCTGAAATTTTCTGCATTTCTCCGCGAACCTGGACTGATAACCCCTTTGAGATCGTACGCGATCATACTACAAAAGCTTGAACACATTAGTTGTAAGCATCTTTTTTTGCCAACACTATAACTCGTATGTGCACGGCCCTTGATTTGGGATTGCGTGCGGCGGATCTTTTGCTTCTACTAAAGATCTGAGCAAATGAAAATAGTGAAACGCCCAGTCACAGCCTCCCAGTAACCACCTAGCGTGAATTTCTTGAGGATTTTGCGGGTGTATGTATCAAAGCTGTAATATGGTCCAACCTTATTTGGATAGCGCCAAGTTTTGGAAACTAAAAAACATATTGTTGGGCCAGTAAAGAACGAAATCAAGGGTAGCTAAGTACATATAGAACTCTACTAGTAATGCCCTAAGTGAATCTAATACTCGATCTGTCAGGGAGGTTCGGGAGCAGGGAGCTCGGTGCTCTGGATTTTCAAAGAAAGACGTTATTTTAGATGTGAAACAAGCTGCTCGACAATTCGATACACGTACTATACAAGAAAGCCCAATCGTGTACTTGAAATTCACCCCTAATAATTCTTATCCCGTGAGCTAAATATATGTTATGAATTATTCTCTTAATCTCCTCTCCCAGACCTTGAACAGCACTCGAACGAAGCTTTTCGTCAGGCCGAAGTTTAGCGTGGACAGGGCGTGCAATGCCATTGCATGACATACTAGGTCCCAACCTTCTAGAATATTTTACCACAATCAACGATACAATACGAATGGGTCACTCCTTGTGTCGAGTATGCCATCATTCAACGCACGACTTTCTGTGATGCATCACCAAGGAGCTGGCACCAGCCGCAAGTTGCAGTACGTCCGACTGCTAGCCCAGGAACCTCCAAACATAATACATCAACTCATCTGTAAACTTGACATCCAATAACCCAAAGACTGGTAGAAAGGGTACCGCAAGATAGATATATGTTGTAACCAGTGCTTCCCTTTGAAATTCCTCGCGTCGTTCCGCAAGATTATCCTGATGCGAACGAAAAAAATTCTCATGCCAAAGAGAAGTGGCATAGAAGCATCGTCGCTGGTAATATTTAGCGCGTCGTATGCACACACTTTTTTATAATACAAAATACCACAAATTACATCAGTAATCGTCTTCCATCTAGGACATGTTCCACAATGAAACAGCGATTTCTCAAGATTGGGATTTTGCCAGACCAACAGCGCAGTTTAGGTCTGATCGACTGCTGATCGACTGGGATGGTATGATACTTATGACCAGTCACTGCGCCGAATTTAAGTTGCGTATCTGTGAAGGCGCTACTAGTTCAATCTCCTTTCTGTTGCGGCGTCTCCGCATGTCATATACGTTCAGGTAACCGGAACCATTCAGTGCTTGATCACCGCAAGGCGCATCCGCTGGGTATCGGAGTAATAGATGGGGTCTGGAGATATCTGATGCATGCGCATTCACAATGAGGACGATTGACGGTAATAACTACCGCACTCACTTTCTTGCTTAAAGAACTTTATGTGTGAAAGCTATTTGGTGACAGAGCTTCGAGCCCAAGGCAATTCGCGAGTTCTGCTTGGAACAACCGGGGATATGGCTGAGCCTGCAGCTTGGGCACAAGACCAGCTGAGAAGTATGCGTATCTCCTTTAGCAATTATTACCAGGCATCTAAGATGCAGAAGTGCCAGGGCAGAAAACAGGAGGATATTTTTAGCATCTGGCAGCGATCGTTGTTCACAAGGTACAAGAACAAGCTCAAGTGCCAACAGCCTATTAAAGTCAATTCCACGATGTGTGTTTCGCCGATGATATATGCCGAAGGCATCCGCAGTCGTGAGGCCTTCCAATATTAATTCCGGCTGTGAGCACAAATGGATCTCCGTCATGCATGACGATATCATGAGCGATCCCGAGTTATGTAATGTTTTGAAAAAAAAAACAGACTCGGGCTTTGGGCACTTTGTGTGTCCTCCGAGTCAAATGGAAGTTGCAGTTTGGGGATAGGATGCAAAAATTGAATTTATTCGATCGAGTTGAGATGTAGAATGGGATTGTTTGGCGGACGGTCGGAGTCCCGAATATCGCGATTGCAACATGTAGTTATGCTTTGCTCCGTCGAAGGCTTGCTGCCATGATCTCTTCTCAACTCCTCGGTATCTTACCGCTATGAACATCTCTTCCCGACCGCGAGCGACTGTCGTCCAACAGGCCAATTGCAATGCCTTGTCAGAGAACTCCCACTCGTCAGAGTCTGCAGCAGGCTCCAACTCGTCTTCCAACACTTCCTGGGCAACCCATTTTCCTCTGGCAGTCTCACACGCGCCAGATACTCTCCCACAGGGTGCTAAGTCTCCACAGGTCTTCACTCCATCCCTGGAAGATGTTCCAGTCGGTCCCACTCCAACTGTAAAGAGCAGGGCGCGCGTCTTGCGCAAACCACATCCACCTATCAGCATCGCCAACGCGAGCACAAGGAGATGGAGCCTATTTCATTCATTCAATAGGGATCCGCCTTCACGTTCGTCTCGGGTTCGCGTCAATCTCGATGACGATGCGCCCTTTGTACCCGCACTCCCCTACCACCTTTCCTTTTCACCTTCTTCCGCGCCTATGCCTCCTTCATCCTACGATGTTTCTCGGCGTTTTCGCTCTTCGTCGGACAACTCCCTTCATTCAAGGCGTACGAACGTATTTGCTGGTGGGGTTGGGCGGCCATCTCCTGTCGCGCGCCCCCAGGACGCACTAGAACGACTGTGCGCGGAGCTCTCACGGGTTCAAGAGGGTGATTCTCACGAAGAAACCAAGAATGACACGCACCATTTGTCTACCGCGGCGCATCCTGCAGTGGTTCACCGCAATAAACCTCTACCTGCCCCTCCTGGCTTCCCACGCGTGAACTCAGACCTTGCTCCAGACCCACCAATGGAAATGTTTCCGACACGTCCTCAACTTTCATATCGTCACTCTTCTTTTACTACCCCTTCCGATGAGCAAGCGGAGTATCAGTTTGGTCGTTTCAGTGCCGAACCTAATGCAGGCTCCCATCCTTTCGTGTACGATTATGCACGTGCACACAGGTCCTACACATCACGATCCGATACTAGACATCCACAGGCGTGGTCTGATTCAGACTATGTTTCGCCTGTTGAAAATTATGCACACTCGGAGGCACATTATTACGTCTTCCAACCCCAGTATCACTATCCGGAACCGCACCGTATGTCATATTGACCTTCCTATCAGTCACATCCTGATCGAGACATGAACCACACAGCTTCGTCTCTTCCCGCGGTCAATGCTGCCACTCATTGTGATAACTCGCTTCCTCTGCTTTCTTCCCAACGTTCCCCATCTCAGTTGCAAGCTCCACCGAAGTCGCAGCACAGATTATCTTTAGGAAAGCGTATCAAGCGAAGTTTGTCCATTAACTTTTTTCGAAAGAACATAGACGGGACTTCCACCGCTCCGTCCTACCCGAAGTCCGATCCTGGACACGATGGTGCCTTCCCCAGACCTGCAAGTATCGTGCACCCGTTCACGCCGTGGCTGCAATACGAGCCAGAGGGCGATCAACAACGTTCTAGACCCCGAAAACTCAAAAAGCGGACCCCGTCAATATCAGGTTCAGCTGCATTAGCTCCTGGTTCGTCGCTTACCTCAATGTCGACGCCGGCACTGCACCGCTCCCCTTCAATCCCCAGAGAACCCCTCCTCGCGGCGGATGTACGATCCCAAGATACTCGTCCCTCGGAACAACCATCACCGAGACTTGCTCATAAACATCGTTCAAAATCCACTCCCACGACATTCGAGCGGCCTAATACACCGCCTCCTATGCCCCCACTGCCTGGAGTGGTCGATACAACAGGCTCTGTCACTGCACGAGCGACTCAGTCGCAACCGTCGACTCCAACTTCACATCTCGTTCGGAAACTGACCAAACGGCGTGTGCGAGGGAAAAAGATTCCCAGTGCGCTAGATGATCAGCCAGATTTATTGCCCCCAATGCGGGCCCTATCTCCCTTTGATCTTGATGTGAAAGGGCGTCGTGTACGTTTTTAAAAAATCTATCCGGTTCTTTACGGGCATCCCTCACACACGTTATAGTTGTCAGATGCCTCAAGATCGCACTCCGCACCTAACCTCGGTCCTGCAGACCCAACCTCGGTCCATCACTCTCGCTATTTCACCTTTGTAACAGAATCCCCCCCTTCATCACCGCTTGCCAGCGATTCTGCGGCTGACGGTCCTTCACATGCCGAATTCCTTCAGATGAAGCCGCTAGGAAACACTGACCGCCCGTCCTTTCTGCGGTCTCAATCTAATCGGCGCTGGACTCTTGCGGTATCTGAGGCTCCAGAAGAGGAGTTGGTAGAAGAGCTTGACCGGCTCCGGGATGTGGGATGGAGCCTGGGGTTCCAGGGTGAACTTATTAGAGTCAAGGACAAAAGAGTGAAAGCTCAGAGCGATGATGGTGATCCTCCGGGTCAGGCTACGGGTATTAATTGGGAGAAGGAGGAGCTTGAGGAATGGCTGGTTGCACGCAAAGCGCTCATGGTGTGTCGCGAGATCGTGCGCACTGAGAAGAGTTACCGGGAGGGTCTGGTAAGGTTGCAACGTGGAGAGGTAAGTGATTCCGTTTTAACTTTACTTTCTGAAGCGGTTACTAACACGTTATCGTCGGATAGACCCTTGAAGCCCCGCCGCCATTGCTTTTGCAATATATCCCTGCGCTAATATCGGCATCGCTGGCTTTCAGCGCTCGGCTCGATGATGATCCCTCTCCCTGGGGCGTCAGCGTAGCATTTCTTGGTGCCGAAGATGCTCTAGAAGTCGCCCTTGTTGCTTGGTCCGGTATTGTGGGTGACTACTTCGGCATAAACGTAGGAAAATCACAACGGCAGTGGAGTGTGGACCCTAAAGTCAACGAAAAGGAAAAGAAGGCAAAGGAGAAGGAGGGGAAGACATTGGGCCCGCCAGTGCTGACTCCTGTGACCTACAGCGATGACGGACATGGTCGCGGGCAGCTCACCCCTCTCGAGACGAAAGGTATCCAGGGCAGTTGGAGGATGAGTATGCCAGCATTGTCACAATTGTTGACCAATCCTACGGATTTGTCCCTCAGCATGAACCGTAAATCACGATCCCCTCTCAGTCCCATCACGGCGGCCATAAAGACTCCCACCGTTCAGGATCTTGCGATTCAGCCTACCCAGCGTGTCATGCGGTATGTTCTACTGTACAAAGGTAGGTCTGCTGATGTGTCTCCTGTGTTTCCCTGTTGATTGATGTCTGGTTTACAGACTTACTCAATTCTACGCCCATCACATCGCCTGCACGGGCGTTGGCCGAACGTGCTCTCGAAGGGGCAACTCGCATTGCACAGCGGTGCAATCGCGCTCAGGATAATGCCGCATTCCTCACATAACCTCGATCCCGCCACCTTATTTTCATCAGACCACTCTACAATATCATTGCATGGTACCATGACGCATAAACACATCACATCTACTAGTCCGCATACCCCCACATCCTGCTTCTATCATATCTGTATTCATCAAATCGACATCTCACTATCTCGCAACTGCTGTGAATATTATACCTTCGTCATCGATACTCACACTATCAATCACACCTGGATTTATTTGCATTACTGGATTCCCCCGCATTGTTTTGTGGCCTTCTAGTATTTTGGGGATGGGGCTATTGGTTATTAGATCTATGTACAATAAAACATACGGTTACAGCCATCCTTCTACCCAATGAAGGTCACGAGAGTAGCACGTGACCGTGGCTCACATTTTTAAAGTTCTATTCATTTTTGCTTAGTTTAATAACACCTAATTTCACATAGGTAGTGCTTCAATTTAAGCAGAAGATGCTCTCGACACTCAAGGCTCTAATTTCCTCATTGTTCAAATCACTCGGCGTGTGCACTGGCGAGGATGCCCCGATAATTCGTAAACAGATCTTTAGACACGACAAGACTCTTGGGTGAGTGCATAAGGCGAGTTGCTATGCATTTCACGAAGCTCCGAGATGTTTTACCGCCACCCTTGCATACCATGCATCGTGACTTCGCCTGTTTCGATGTTTGGGCAAATCGCACCTCCTACGCTGTAGACTTTCCTGCTGTGCCTACGGTCCGCCGCGGTTGAGACGGGCCGTCTTCTCTTTAGTTCAAGACCTTTCGCATCCACCAAGGACTCTTTCGAAGCTATACACTCCCTCTATGGCGTAACCCCTGGTCCAGAAGTGATTGCGCCTCCCCATTCTTGCTTCGTCAAATGTGCAGTGGGCATCTAGAGCTCCCGAAAGTCTTGGCTCATGGCTTTCTTGTATCGTTTGAAGCGATATCCCAGCGCATAAGTCCCCGGAATATTCTCTTACGCTTTGGAACCGGGCCGCGAACAAAGTAGAAGGAAAAAACCCCCGAAATACTATGCTAATTTTTATTTTTTCAAAAAATTAACCCCTACTATAAATTAGATGGTTTCGAGCAGAAACATCATCATATTCATTGAAAACCTCTCAACTTTTCAACGCCATGTTTTTTCGCGGTGTACAAGTCCTTTTCGTTGCTACGCTCGTCTACGCCGCAGCAACAGAGAAACGCGCTGCTCCAGGTCAGTTTCTTTTTGACCGCGCATGCCTGCCACAACCTATATGACTTATGTCTCTTCCATCTAAGTGGATCAATTAGTTGGATACGCGTCGCTTGACGGCGGTACCACTGGAGGTGCAGGTGGACTCACTACAACGTATGCAGTTCAACAGCCAGAGTGCAAAGCAGCATTAATTTACGCTCTCCCCAGAGTTACCACGCTAGCTGCTCTACGTGCCGCAGTGACTGGAGCCACGCCCAAAATTGTTCAACTCTCTGGTATCATTACAGGCGGTATGGATTTATTATTTATGCCGGAATAACTCGATCACTCACTTGCTATGCTTAATTTCAGATGGTGACACAGTCGATGTCGGGAATCAGTATGGTTTTCCTTCTCACATCTGGGATACTGACTATAAGCCAGAGTCAGCACCACTGTTATAGGACTGGGAAGCAATTCCGGAATGACTGGCGGTGGATTTCGTGTCAAGGTTTGTACATCGGTGTCTTCTCTCTTCATTTGGGCATACATTGTGCAAATTTAATATAGAAAGGGACAAACGTCATATTCCGAAACTTGCAGCTGTCCAAATCCCCTGCCCCCACGGACCTCATCGAACTCCAAACCTCAACTAATATTTGGGTTGACGTGAGTGCATTTTCTGCCTGCAGTAACGTAACTTAGTCCGTTGGTCTTTTTCAAGCACAACACAGTACGTCTAAATTTTGGTATGGGCCTTGGTTGTGTTTGTTGAACTGCCGCATTGTAGTTTACCTCCGATCTGACTCATGGCAAAGTGGGATATGTCTGCTCAATATATCTGACTCTCTGACTTAACAACGCAGGATTTTTACGACGGACAACTCGATATGAATCACGGTACCGAGTCAGTAGGCATAACTGATGGTGTTGTCCTGTTTTTCATTTCCGAAACGCACTCAGCTTTGTGACCGCCTCCTGGAATGTGTTCACGGAGCACTTCAAGACTTCCCTCGTCGGTGGCTCTGACAACACTGGGGATGAGGACAGCGGGCATCTCAGGTGGAGATGCCTTCGTTATCTAAAGATTTCCGTTGCTGATGTTGTGTTGGCATGTAGAATCACTTATCAGTATGGCCGCTACTATGGCGTACTTTCTCTTTCTACGGTTCTCCTAACTGACAAATTCTCCATAGCCATAATTGGTTCTTGAACGTTAACTCCCGGACGCCTTCGCTTCGCTTCGGAACCGGGTGAGTATCAGTGATAATTTGATCCGTTCATGCGAAACTGCTCATATCAGTCACCTATCTGTAGCCACATTTTCTCTAATTTTTTCGATAACGTTTTTGACTCTGGCGTTGATTCTCGTGACGGTGCACAAACTCTTGTCGAGGACAATGTCTTCAACAATGTAACGGACCCCATCCAGACGACGTTGAACGGCGGCTTGTATGTCCCCTTTGCAGAAAATAATCTTTGTCAATCTGACGGCTCCGTCAATACAGCTCGAACCAACGTAACAATATCTTCACACTATCTACCTTGGATCCCGGCCTTGCCGTTGGCAATTTGACCAGTGTGCCGTACACATATACGTGAGTGGGGCTACTATATATTCCAGACCAATATTGATGAGCTCCTTAGTGCGGACGCAGCGAACACTGTTGCTGCAATTGTACAGGCCAGTGCAGGTGCCGGTAAGGTAACCACACTTCCATCTTAGAGTAAGTCACTCCGGGAAACAAATGAGGTAGAATGAGCCAAATATGTTGTTGCCTATTCGGGCATGCTTGTCGAGCGAAATGTTTTATTTTCTACGAAGTTATTCATGGGATCTGCCTTATAAGCAAAATATTTCCTGCAACTATGTAAATGCAAGTCTTCGTTTGTGTCAGACATTCTGAAAAATGAGATCTTCGATTTTCAATGACATGTAATAGAGAAACGGTGAATATTTCTTATTATTTTCACTATGTCAGGGTTGTTTAGTCTCATGTAGTGGTGGCTGATATCATCTCACTTACATAAGTGAGCGATCCAACATGACTATCACCCACCTCACATCTATTCAGCAGCTTTCAAAGATTCTCTCAACCTCAAAGGATAAGATTTCTGTGAGCTTTCTGTGAACCTGAGAATCCACGTATCTCATTTGGGTAGTAGGTCATTGATTTCCACGCAACATGGTGAATACCCCGCTTTGGTGCATTACATTTCAGGTCGTAATGCTGACATCGATTACCTAGGTGTGGCCCATGTCATGCCATCGCTCCCGCATTTGAGAAACTCTCAAAACAGTTCCCAAATGTGAACTTTTTGAAGTGTGACGTGGATGCAGTTCAAGAAATTGCCCAGAAGTACCAGGTGTCTGCGATGTAAGCAACTACGCAGTGCATCCTTGAGCCATAAATTACATGCCAGTGTTACTGTATAGGCCGACGTTTATCTTCTTAAGGGGTTCCACTAAGGTTGATCAGGTTCGAGGTGCCGATGCGCGGTAAGCTCAAAGCTTATGGTTTATATCGTTTGAGTCTACCGATGCTGACTCAGAAGTGGCTTACTTTTAAGGGCACTTGAATCCACGTTGAAAGCCCATGCGGCAAGTGGAACAACGAGCAGTACAACAGGTGCATTCTCAGGGAAAGGTCAGACACTGGGAGGCTCTTCTACGTCACAGGCAGACATGGCCACCTCTGCCGCGACAGCTGCGGCGGGTCTCACGAACCTTGATCCTCAAGTCAAATTGTTTCTCGGGCTTATTGCAGCATATCTAGTCTTGTGGTACTTCTCTTCATAAGTTTTCATCCGCTGGAATGTCTGAGGTGTAGCTCGTTATAACTAAGGCTGTCATGTGGTGACAGTGATGTTTTGATCGGCAGCAGAGCGTCAATAAATGTTGCGTGGAAAGAAAAGATTGGGCAAAGACAAGTAGCCTTCTAGAATCTACATAGGCTGTACATAGCCTAGCCTTACGGCCTGCTTGGAGTACGGGTACGGCATTGTGGTGTCCCGCATAAGGATGACTAAGCTTGTGAGAATCACATCTTGTGCACTGTCGAGGTTGGAGACGTATCGATCCGTGTAAGTGAGTAGTCGTATGAGAACAGCGCTTAGACGCGTGTCTCATCAAGCAAATCTTCTCTCTTCCCCACCAACCACCATGTCCCGTGAGTGTTCTCCAAGTCACTGACATGGCGTGTGACTGACTGTCATGTAGAATACGCTCCTCGTCTTATTGGTGCTCCCAACACTCTCGGTCAGTCTACAAGCATACCTAACAACGGAAGCTTATCGATGTACAGATCATAGAGTGTTCATTGAGCATGGAAACAATGTTGTTTCCTCTTTCCACGACATCCCTCTCTTCGCTGATCAAAACAATGGTATTCTCAACATGATTGTTGAGGTTCCTCGCTGGACCAACGCAAAAATGGAAATCTCCAAGGAGGAGCCATTCAACCCCATCAAGCAAGACATTAAACGAGGCAAACTTCGTTTCGTTCGCAACTGCTTCCCCCACCATGGTTACATTTGGAATTATGGAGCTTTCCCACAGGCGCGCTAGCGAATTCCCGAAGCTTTAAACTTGCTGATGGTCCTGATTTTTGTTTGTTTAAAACAGACATGGGAGGATCCGTCTCAGACTCATGCTGAAACCAAGGCCAAGGGCGACAACGATCCTTTGGATGTTTGTGAGATTGGAGAACAGGTTGGTTTTGTTGGCCAAGTCAAACAGGTCAAAGTTCTCGGTATTATGGCCCTGATCGACGAGGGAGAGACCGATTGGAAAGTTCTTGTCGTTGATGTCAATGACCCTCTTGCCACCAAACTCAACGACATTGAGGATGTCGAAAGACATCTCCCAGGCTTAATCCGAGCTACAAATGAGTGGTTCCGGTGTGTTCTTCTCTTCTATATACTTATCTCCTTCTAACAACTTTTGCAGGATCTACAAGATTCGTTAGTTTTATATCAGAAGTTTTGTTGTTCGACTATAAACGCTAACTCTCGGATAGCCGACGGAAAGCCTGAGAACGCTTTTGCGTTCTCCGGAGAAGCCAAGAACAAAAAATATGCTACGGAGATCATTCACGAGTGTCACGAAGCGTGGCGCCGCCTCATCATGGGTGAGACCCCCGCCAAAACACCTTCATACGACCTGTCCATGTGCGTAACCTAGTTGGAATTCCATGGGCCTCGTGCTGAAACGCAGTATTGCTGCTCTGCAGTTACAACTTGACCATTGATGGCTCCCCTGGTCAAGTCAGGAGGAGTGAACCCGTATATGCTGGCCTTCCACCCGATTCTAGGAAGCCCCCTGTTCCTATTGATCCTTCCAGTGAGTATATAGTGATAAGTCCATTCCATATTTTTAACTAATCTTCCTGTCACAGTTTCTAAATGGCAAGTCTTAATAGCCGTTGTCCAACTGACCTACGATGCTCACAAACTGTACAGGTTCTATATCTCGTCGGCTCAAGTCTGAGCCTGTTGCATTGTGTTCCACGAGTAAGACGTTCTCCGACAAAGACCTGTTGCGTCCAGAAGCTGTACTCGGAACGATGCCAGAGGCCGACATTTCCTATTTTGTGACAATACAGATCGTACAAACGTTCCCAACTCGAGTCTGATCAAGCATTTTCTATGGCCTTGTCCACCTGAATTGGTGGATAACGGCAGTAACGATCCTGAATAAATGATACCGTCCAGGTACCTTCCGCAGCCGAGTAAATGGAATAATCCTTGCTGTTGACACCCGAGACCGTATGCGTCTCCAGCACCTTGGGGACCTTACCTCGTTTAACATTATTTGCAAGCTCAGTACGTTGATATGTAAATGTGAACGGCGGTTCACCAATTAGCTCGAAGTGAATCACGGCCTGATCGCCTGCAAAGCCACACTTGTTCAGCAACGATTAGGGAAAACTATGGTATGACCGCACCTTCTCGTATATCCTGAACAAACTTCTTCCCTTGAGACACCCTTGCCGACGGGATGCTATGTATTCGGAAACTCAAGTCCGACACTGTGGTCTGACACATATCTTGCTCATGGGCAATCGAAACCACAGAGAATACGCCAGGACGATCGGCCACTCGTCGAAATGGCGAAGTTTTGGCTTGTGCAGAAGTGAGCTTCCCATCAAACCGATATCTGAATGGGATGGAACATTAGGTGTGTATTTGTGTTAATAAGCAAGGAGCCTACTTGATTATCCACGGAGGGCTTCCTTCAAGCTGGAATTGTAGCGCCTCGCCAACGCAGAAGTCCTCTCGCCTGTCGAAGGGCACAATGACCGCTGTCTCAGTCACATCTATCCAATGGGATTGGCGGGCTATGTCTGTATCCGACTGGAGGCAGTTTGACGCATCTCGTAGTGAGTCGATAGTCACTAAGTGTGGTCCAACGGTTTGGAATACGTAGTGTGGGATATTTAATCTCCATTCATGATCGGAGGTCCGAATCTTTTCTTTGTGAATCTCACTCGAAGCGAGATTTTTGATAGAGAGATCTATTTCAAATGGCGGAATGCCTTGGAGGACGATCGTCTCATCTGTCAAATGTTCATCACGAGGAATAAGCTGATCATTGAGACAGAAGGAAGCACGGCTTGATCGCTGGAAATATGCTGTAGGCCGGGGAAAGACTGCTTGTTCAAATTGCAGGCGGTTTGCCTGAGAGATAGCAGTGGCATGTTTTTGGATGGGATATGACGCATCGCCGATTGCTTGCACTTCATAGTAAACATGACCTGCCTTGGAAGTTTGCAATTGGAATCGTGTGGACGTTTGTATGCTACTGAAGGTCGGTTGGTCGATAAGTTTTATACCTCCGTGGTCGGTGTCTCTAGCGACATTGTAGTTTATTTGGAATGGCGGAACGCCTGCTCAACATTAGACTCTTGAGATGGATGTTGTTCAAAATTGACATACCGTGAAGTGTCAGGTCCACATGGTCATTTGTCCCTTCGCACTGGAGACGCACCTCTTTAGTTGGTCGACTGAGCAATCATTTGATAGACATACCACGCCTGGCCGCACAAAGGTTCCATTAGAAGCGATGTAGGTCACTTGAGATGTGCTTGCTATCTGAGCGCTGGGTCTAGGTACCCATTCCACTAAATACGTCTCCTCATTGGCAACCACTGATCCTGGGCAATACGCATCGCTGACCTGCACATAGCTATTAGACACGGAGCCCTTGGACTACATCCTATACGAACCTCCAGCAGTTCATACAAGCCAGCTTCAGAAACTGCCAGGAGTTCATTGGGTGTAGACAAAGAGATTCTGATCACACCAGTTTCGAGATCATCTGCCCGGCGATATTTGATGATCCAAGGCTACTGTCCCTTAAGCAAGTTAAAGCTTGGAAATAAAATTTGAATTGCTCACCGCATCACCTGTAAGTCTTAACGGTAGCTGGGCACGTTTACCCTGGAGAACTGACACGTGTCGTTTACCATCTTGAGCATAAAATTTGACCGTAGGCTGGGGACATTGACCTTAAGGTCAGCGTCTGTGCATAAAACTCGAACATGTATACCGAGTTTACCTTCACTCGCTTCACGTTAACCGAGATGCCAGGGACAGACAGTTGTCTCTTGCAACCATAAGAATCTTCCACACTGACTGCAAATTCTCATCAATAATTGTCAAGGTAAAAAAAAAGAGTTGATCTTGACCGAGATCCACCAAGAATGTGCCGCCTTCTTCATCGATGACGGATGGGATTGGTAATCGCAAAGTCTCCCTGTGACTTTTGAGTTCAGGTACCCGTACGTTCTGAGAGGCTTTCGGTCCTAAAATCTGGACTTCTAAATCCCAAGGTGGCGTTCCCTGGTTTAAACTTTGTATCAAAGTGTTAAAAAAGTCGGCTTGATTGGACTAACCTTGAGTTCCACGTCGATATCGACCATGCTTCCAGAGCAGCTATGTAATATTTGTTTTCCATTTGTCTGGGCCGATTTGACGAAGTCAGCGGCAGCGAGGGGATGCACGACCTGGTTGATAGTGGGTCCATCTAGCTTAACATCTTCATAATTTGCATCGTTTAAGCGTAGGAATGTATATGTATAGCTGCCACTTCTACGACTAAACGTTAGGAAGATGATAATGTTGTATGAGGTTATGGAATACCTTTCGGGTTGCAACGTGACCTCCCCGCGTGAACCGTGAAACACTTTGGTTAACTCTCGTGTTGGTTCGCCGTCTCGCTTTGTCTGATAGAAGACCTTAAAGGGTGGTTTTCCTTGAAGAACGAGGGAAACTGATACGCCAGTATCACCGGAGCTATAAAATTAAGCTCAAAAAGGCATCTGTTGCAGCTGGGAAAACTCGCTCACCATTCGTGGATGCGTTTCCATTCAATATCAGCCGTAGGCAAGGGTTGCTCTATGACCCGGCATGTTTCGGGGCTGAGAACATCACCAGGGCAATATTTGCCTTTCACGCTAACGATAGAATATTCACCAGGCGCTCTGGCCAACAAAGTCAGATCACGCTTTCCCAGCGGAGTTCTGAAGTCTTGCTGCCAGGGCTTGAATTTTCTTGTGTCACTAATGGGAGGTTGATACTTGACAGTGATGTTCCATGGCCCGTCGTCAGCATCTGCATCGTTGGCGATGATAGACAGGGGCGTCTCTTTTCCGATGAGGAGGCTCGCTGGTCGGCCTGGTCCACAAGACTTGAAACTCATGGCACTGCGCCGAAGAACCGTTATTGATTGGCTAATGCGCAATTTTGTAGAATGGGACAATGAGGACAAGTCGTGCACATTACCAACCCCATCTGTGAGCGCATCCAAGGTATACGTGTGGCGTCCAAGAGCATCCAATTGCATGCTCAAGGGTATGCTCAGCTCTCGAGCGTTTGAACGTCCGGGTACCTGAATAAAAACGGCGATAAAATATGCCTCTT
Organism: Ramaria rubella; assembly: GCA_015039355.1. Lineage (NCBI taxonomy): Eukaryota > Fungi > Basidiomycota > Agaricomycetes > Gomphales > Gomphaceae > Ramaria > Ramaria rubella. The sequence goes on along the minus strand of MU134367.1, from coordinate 290,863 downwards.
AGCCCCCAAAAAAGCAGGTTACCTTGTGGTCACCCTCAATGCCCTCTACTACAAAATGTTCTCGACGTCCAGAAACTTCTCTATGCCACTTCAAAGTCAAAGGGGCGACACCATAGACTTTCAGCTCCAGGACCTCTGTTGTGCCAGCACATCGCGTCCTATCCTCCTTAAACCCGTCCATCATAAATTCTATCTTTGGGCAATGAACCACTATCATCTCTGTCGGGCGAATTCGGACCTCAGCACCGGTTTTATCCAGCGCTCTATCGAGTCGGACGACGCCGGGGCGGGAGACCTTGATATGTTGGAGCACTTCAGTCTTTTCTAACCGATAGTGCGAGTCTGGGGTGTTACCCTTGATCATAGTGCGCTGTCCAGACGAATCATGGTCATAGTACTCGTCTTCAAAATCTGCATCTTCCTCACGGTCCGCTTTCTGGAGTGCTATGAGGGTGTCTGACCGGGCTCTTTCGATTTGCTTTAGGTCTCGAGAAGAGAGATTAACGTATATCCGGGAACTGTCGTCATCCAGCGAAGAAAGAGAATATGATATATGGGTAGGCTGAGTATTGTTGAAGACAACCGGTACGAGGACAACATGATGATGTGGTTCCAGACAGAAAGATTCGGCAAGAGGATTAAGTTTGGCGGTGCTAACATCCAAGTTTCAATTTAAGTCAACACAACCAAAGCTGAATTACCTGATTGGAGACAAGCGGACCGTATGCTGACCAAATAGATGACCACCTTGGTTAATCACATCCTCCACATACACGGTTTGCTCTCTTGTCGATATTTCAGTATCGGAACCTGAAACTAGGAAGAAATCAGTTCAAACCATCATAACGTCTCCACCAGATAAACTCACCTCGAAGCCAATGCCATGAAGGCGTGAACTGGTGTAAACGAGGAAGTGTCAAATCAGATTCTGACAGGAGGGTAACATACACTTACATCATACGGTTTGAAAAGTACTACATTTAACAGGCTAAGGACGACTATTTGTATTGTCCTGGCCTTCCAACTGAAAGCTAATCGCGGTATACGGAGTTCTGCCATTCCCAGAATAAAAAGCGCATCAAGGGTGATCCAAAGGCAAAGATATCGCCACCAATAGTCTGGATACCACCATCTGAAAATAAACGTCCGTGCTTTTAACGCCTAGGGGATGAATCGAGAACGATTTAAGGACATGGCATGTTAAAATGGCAAAAACCTACCTGGAGGAGCGCGCCGAGGCTCAGCACATAAAGTCGTTGTACCGGAGCGCTAACGTAATGGAGCGGGATACGAGCCTGAGTAGGTCGTGGAGGGGTGTCCTTGGGCTGCTCAGATGTGTTCATGACGAGCGGGAGCAAAAGGACGCGTCGCGTTCTTTGTGGCTATGTACACCTGTAGAGTCTCCACAACTTCCTTGTCTTTCCCTTGTCACCTCATTCAGAACATTGAGACCAACTCCTATAACAGAGATCGTCTCATGGAAGACATTAGTCCAGATGAAGGACTCGATCTTGAAACTTTGGCTGGTGACCTCACTGCACTCCGTCGGGTTTTAAACAGAATAACTGTAGAACAAGCTCAAAGTGTTGTCTGGGACAAAAGGTTTACTGAGATAGAACAAGGTCACCAATCAGGTTTTATAGTTGGAGTTGTAGGCAGCACTGGCAGTGGAAAAAGCTCCCTCATTAACGCGCTACTTGGGTTGGCTGTCCTTCCAACTTCTTCCGAGGTGAGAAACCTACCCCTTCAAGTTGTTTGTGAAAGCACTGACAATGGTAATATAGGGGTATGGTCTTCTTCGTCCATATATTCTCCTTTATTCATGAATGTTCATCCTGACAGTGCCTGTACAGCTGCCGTTTGCGAAATTGTATACCATCATTTCCAATATACAAAGGCTGAAATTGGTTTTTCCACTGAAAATGAATGGAGAGAGGTATGTTCATGCTTAGCTTTATGATCCTCATGTCTCAGTATGGAATCCAGGAGTTACGACTGTGCCTCCCAGATCTACGAGAGCAAGTGCTCTATCTCCCCTCCTTTGTTTTATCTGAGCAAGAATTCTCTAGCTATATCTCAGGTGCGATAAAGGTCCTGGCTTGGTAGCATGGGACAGGCTTCTACTCGTGTGTTGGCATTCGAGATGTTGCAAGGTGTATCCCAAGTTTGTGTTCCTGTAAAAGTCTTGCCTATTATCCTCACATTCGCACTCGTCGAAAGTCTCAAAGAACTAGTTCAAACTAAGACCATTGATGAGGTGGTAAACGCATTACCAGGTAACTACCATCTTGGAACGAAGACAACGATTGCAAGCTCTAGCAATGCTGCGGAGGATATCGCGGCCTTTGTAGAGCAGGTTAGCCGAATTACAGAGACCTAGTATTATCGGTCTTCAGGAACTAAAATACAGGTTTCGACATTTATATGTTCTGGGGGTGCACATGGAAACCAGGTGAGGAAATATTAACCATTTCAGACCCACGATATGGACGAGAAATACGGTACTTATTGATACATGCATTTGAAAACATAACAGCTCTGGCCTCTTGTGAAAGGGTGACTTTTAAAATGTATATTTTGTAAGCATACTGATATTTTATCCAGTGCATCTATTCAGGTCAATTCGTCCATTCTCTCAGGTGGTTTGGTTCTGGTCGATCTACCTGGAGGAGGTGATGCGAATGCAGCAAGGTAGCATAGTGACTCTTAACAATCTTGAGGCGAACTCAATGCATCTCTCTTTGAAGGGATTCCATAGCTAGAGATTATCTGATGCGGTGTGACGCGGTCTGGATAGGTGAGTTACACAATTTCATCCATAGTCATGTCTAAACGACGATGTAGTTGCGGATATCACTCGAGCCCTCGATAACGCTGTACGCAAATAGGAAATGATCTGACAATTATCTCCTTTTTCTGCCCCAGATTTCCACGAAATATATACAACTATACGCGGAGGGATGCATCGCAGATGGTTGTTTGACCTTGATTGCCACAAAATCAGAGGTAAGTCTAGTATATCCAGTGCCACTACAAGTGCCCATCACATGTATTCGCTTTAGCAAAGAGCGTCTGAGGAAAAACCATGGGAAAAGAGCTGTAGCGAGATGCTGAAATTGAAAGCGGTAAGGCACTAAGTTTAGTAACTCAACATGGATGAATATTTAAATACCCAAAACTAAGGCCAAAAATCAACTCACCGCGCAAATAACGAAGGCTCATGGACAGCTGGGTAATCTACCGAAGCCGAGACCTTATGGCAACCTGAAAAATGGGGGCTCACCACACAAGATGGTACGTGATTCTAACCCACCACCATCCCCCTATTTCCTCTTCTCTTCCTCCTCTTCACCGCCTAATCATAGGTTTTAGAGGCATATGTTAATGTCAAGACCCGCCATTCTGTCTGGCACCACCTCTGGCTCGCCAACTTCACCCCCTGCGATAATGAAGGTAAGCAGCCCATATGTTGTTTGCGCATCGAGTTAAGATCTGTCTGCCTTTTTGAAAGATGAGGGAAGAACGCAGTCGTATCGAGAAGGCTATCGATGTCCTTCGCATAGTAAACATCCGCTCAAATTCTCATGTGTGATGTTTCACGTCGACCTCATGACTTTATGTCAGGTAAATCGCAATATCTCAGTGATTGATCGCTGGGAAGCGAAAGCGAAAGATGCCGTGGCGGAGGTGTGTTGACATTTCAACTTTGTGACGCCATTCTCAACCCATGCAACAGATAATGGGTTCGGAGACCGTACTAAGAGTCAAAGCTTTTGCTGTATCTGTACAAGAGTTTAGAGGATTTTGCGAAAGCATGATGCCTACACAACTGAGGTTTGCCGATATTTCGGAGGTATGTCTGAACTTCAGAGTTTGAATATGCTTTTAAGGCCTTCATGTGGCAGACGGGAATAGAGGCACTCGGGTACCATGCTATCGAACAGACGATTTTTCTACAGGAACTTGCAATCACACGTTATGTTAACCGTGTACGGTCTCTCATTACATCCTTAGTTTCTTATTTCAAGTTCGCACCTTTGGGAGACAATCAAATGGACCTACATCTTCAACTTATAGATGAAGTCGAGATGCTCAAACATGTAAGTTTTAGATTGTCAAATCCGACGCTTAGTTTCTTCGACTAATGGCTTACTTAGAGTTTGCATGGCTTTGTCAAGAAGTTTCTACTTACGATGATTTTAACAGTGTGTGGACAATGCCGACGAATTGCATAATAATCTCCTGGCATCAATACCATGGCAAACGTACCTAGCTGTTCTACGCCATAACGGGGAATGGCGGCAGAGCAATCTCAATGAGATGTTGGTTCGCCCCTTGGTCCGGAGGTTGGCAGTTTCGTTAGTTCACTTTTCTTCTACCACAACAAACCATGTAATTCTAATACATTACTCGCCCCAGATGGAACGCTAATCTCCAGACAAACCTGCGGAGACATGTCATGGCATTGAGCGATGTAAGTATTTTTGGTTCCTTGAGTGCGGTTTGTGCTAAGATCAGAGCGGGATATGAACAAGCATATTATTGCGGAGACGACAAGCGCCGCTCATCGAATGGGTAACTTGAATGGTAGAATTGCAAATTCAAGCTAATGCTTTTCCGTAGGTGATGCTTCCCGAAAGGATTACCCTGATGACATAGACAGGCTTCTCTTAGACGTTGTAGATGAAACGTCTATTAATGATTTTTGTGACGCGGCTGTGGGCACTTTAGAACGACGGAGAAGGTTGACGACTCAATCATTTGACTTATCTCAGAACTACTAACAAACATCATAGACATCTGATCTATGGCTTACTCCCTGCTGTGCAAGATCTATTGAAGGGTAGGTATGAATAGGCACGGAATCAGACAGGGCCCAGAGTATATGATCATATAAAGGTGAGATACCGCCGCGGTATTCGGCCGGTGTTCATGTTATAAGTCTTGATGTTTTCTTGGGGGCCTGTACGTAGGCTGCCATAAGGGAATCCTTCAAAACGAATGCGTGTCGTCTATTTGAAGAACTTGCTGACCTCACTCTGATCGGCATCGACAAATTAACCGCCGATCTAACTTCAGTCCTTATCCAAAATGTTGAAGATCTAGTTGAGAGATTTGATGCAGCATTTAGTCGTACGTGAAGCGTGCAGAATACAACACGGCTGATGTCAGATATAATTCATTTTTAGCCTTGTACACCACGCGAAGGTTTTCCTCTAAAGAGCAACCCTATAAAGAGGCGGCCGAGCAGTTATGGGAGAAAATAATCAGACAGCTCGACCACCAGCATGGTGAGCTTATGGGGTCGAATTGAGAACCTACTTTGCCTACAGTTTCGCAGCTTGCGTGGTCCATTTTCGAGTACATATTGTATAATAATAGTACTGATGCTTATTATAGAGGAATCTAGCCTCAGTTTGAGCGGGGGGATTTCACGAAATGTTCACCGTTAAATTAACATTAATCATGTAATATATCGCAAAGTACTACCCCCCCCAGGAGCCGTAGAAAAGAGGAGGAGAAAAGGGAGGAACAAAGAGCTGGTGGTCCGATTCTTGTTCCAGTTCGTATTTTGTCCTCCCCATCAATTGCAGATACCCAGTAAATGCCTAACGTGGGTGCTGACTCTGGTGAGACATGATTAATGATTACGTTGCGTCGTTGATGATCCAATATTGTACCCCCACATGTACTGCCGAAACGGCCTGTCTGTGTCCAAGGTTGTGGAGCCCTCATTATCGCTATGATCGTCATGTACATACCTCAGGTTGTCACCCATGACGCACTGTCCTACCAAAATCGTTTTATAAGGGCACCGGTCGCACAGGCAAAGCTCAAAACACCACGCCCTCTGTTGTACCGTAACTCGCCATTTTAATCATGCCAGAATCCCGTTCCCCTTCACGCGAACCTTCCCGCACTCGTCGAGGCCGCTCCCGCTCTGTGTCGCAAGCCCCATCCGATTATGATTCGGACACCCCGGGCCGCCCACAGTCACGTAATGCTCGTCGGCGCCGCAATCGCAAGCAGGGTGGACTCGGAGGTGCACTACCGGCCGTTGACGAGGTGGAGGACACAACACAACAGATTACGTCGACTGCTAAAGGCCTGACGAACACAGCCGGCAAAGCTCTTGGCAGTGCAGGAGGAGGTAGTGGTGGAAAAGATACTCTGAGACTCAGATTAGACTTGAACATCGACGTCTACCTGAAGTTGGAGGCGAAGGTCCATGGAGATCTCACCTTGGCATTACTGTAAGTATTCTGTGAAATAATAGGAAAGACTTTGATGTATATTGCAGATCTTAGGGGATGACAATAGGATATTTCTGTCATATAATTGTTCGAGACACAGTGGTTTAAGGATCGTTTGTTTCATGTGCGGGAATTTATATACGAAATCTGAACTTGTTATACTTGTATCGGATAGCTCATTTCATGTCATCGTTTCGGCGGGTATTACTAGTAGTCCCCCTACAGAGTCAAAAGATTGTTTAAGTTCTCTGGGTCCCCACTGGCAGTATGGGGTATTGGAAAGGGATTCCAGGTCAAGACTCAAATGAATCGAGTTATGCCATTAGAGCGATATGGCGCAATTCACTTGGATAATGATATGCTCAAAAAATAAGTCGCACAAAAATAGTTGGTAGAAATGTACGTACTTCTGAACCTGATGCCCAACTTTCATGGTCTCATATACTGGTGGTTTGATACCATTACTTAGCTGCGACTGGCAGGCGCCCTCATGCCTCGAGGCCTCTTCTGTGAGCTTTGGTATAGGCGCAAGGTCAAAGTCAGAGGAAAGATGCCAGAAGAAAGTCGAAGAGATCCGTATGTGCGGCCGGCCGGGATGTGTAACCACACGCAACGAAAGTGCCTGTCAAAAAGTGATTTAGCGGACGAATATGAGGAATATTTAGCGTTTGGCATACATCAAGTGTCGCGTCGTTGACGACAACTTCATGATAACCTGCTTTGATCAGACCACCGGTCATGTGCTCTAATTGCTTTCCGGCCTAGAAGAAAGATATTAGCTTCTTTTTTTTGACTGAAAAAAATTGGGAACCCATCAAAGAGGGAATCTAATCCGTGTCGAAATCCTGAATTGACTTACTTGGACAAGAAGAAATCTGCCTTCTTCGGGAAACAAGACAGGGATACGTTTGCCCGTATTTCTCGCCCAAATGTTGAGGCCAGGATAGCGAGAACGACCATGAATGGTCAGAAAATTAAGATCCGTGTGGAATCCAGCCAGTATAGTGCCTTTTACACCGTACTTTTGGAGGTCGGATGCCGTTGGTGCAAGGAGGTGGGGTCTACCGAGCGTTACAATGCAGCAATGAGACCTGCATCATATAATTTCTTACCCGTATTTCCCCGCGTCAGTGAAAGTGTTTCGATCAAGACCCAAACCCAGCGCCGTCATTTGGGCAAGATCTTCAACAGCTCGCTTCATGCAAGCACCCCATTTTTCCAATGTAGGCTCCCATGTATTTTCGAACTGGAGAGACTCTGGGATTATATTAGGAGCATTTATGCGGGGGAAAGCAGTCTCATATGGCGGGGGAGAAGACATTCGCCAAAAGAATCGGCATTTAGGGTCTGGATTATGTGCCGATATATCAAGAGGTCTCTCAGATGGCTCGAGCCGTTGAATGACATCAAGACAGGGCTCATGGACTGCGCACACAGGCTTCTCTGTATTCTCCAGAGTGACTCCGATCTGGTATGCGAGTTCAGGCCTTTCATCACGTTTGAGCAATGCTTCGGGTTGCGAAAAGTAGTCTTCAAAAAGATCGAGAAACTTTACGTTGTCCTCTTCCTCAACGCGTGAGTCGCGTAAAATCAGAGCACCGAACGTGATTAATGCGTCCGCAGCCTATGAAGAAGTCAGTGTCTTTTGCTAATGAGAAAGTGAAATAACTAACACGTTTGCACTCACGACTGACCTGCTCGTCTGTGGATTGCGACGACAAGAAGATGTCCAGATCGACAATAGGAAGAGTTGCAAAGGTGGACATAATGTGATAAAGGAGAAGCGCACGTATGTAGCGTCAGCCGGCACGAAAGAAGCCGAAATACCACGCCTCGCCACCCTCACCACACCACCACCACGAACTCAGGTTGTAAATCCAGGATGATAAAGGTGACGTCTAGAGCATATTCTACACTTCAGACTTCTCACATCATAATGCAACGCGTTAGATATGGAGCATGAAGAAGAACGAGGAGGCAGCAGCTAAGAGGAAGCCAAAGACCAGTGCGGCACAGATCCGGGTACAGAAAGGTGTGTTAACAACGCGTAATCCTTTCATATTTACTTGTTCATCAATGATATTTAGATCTTACAGAACTTGATCTCCCATCGACAATGAAATTGAATCATCCAGATGCCGCAAACCTCCTTAACTTTGAACTCACGATTACCCCCGATGAAGGTTCGGACACCTAGTTTTGAGGGAACATGTCACTTACTGTCGTACTGCAAGGCATGTACAAGGGTGGAGCATTTAAATTTTCGTTTGTAATCAACACCAACTATCCTCATGATCCTCCAAAAGTCAAATGCATTCCCAAGGTGCGGTCTGGTGACAATCATTCCCTTTTATACAATATTTATTTCTTGAAGATATATCATCCAAATGTAGATTTAGAAGGGAACGTTTGTTTGAACATCCTTCGAGAAGACTGGAAACCAGTGCTGAATCTTAATTCTGTCATGGTCGGATTGCAATATCTTTTCCTAGAACCCAACGCCGATGATCCTTTGAACAAAGGTTTGAGTCTTTTTCATTGATTTCACCTTGCCTACTCACTAATTGCTGTCATGTCGTATATAGAGGCGGCAGAGGATCTGCGAAGGAATCGCGAGGCATTTACACATAATGTGAAGAACTCATTACGAGGCGGTGTGATCAAAGGAGTGGAATACAACAACGTGCTGTCACAGTAGATCAGAGCTCCCTCACCCCTGCACAGGTAAATGAGACCCGCTGTGTATGGCACTCGTAACGAAACGATGACCGAATGCAAGCTTGACATCGCCTGGCAAACCAGATTCAACCACACAGCGCGGGTTGGGTTTCCCCTCGTACCACACGTCCCCTAGTATCTAATACATGCATTCATAATCATCCGTTACAACTTTGAATACATATCTCCACCCTACGCGTTGATCTTATCTTGGGGGAGTCATCTCCAACCGCCAATTTAGTTGGGCCTGTAAGGATATGCTCGATGATAGTACTGCCTGTAATACTAGCGACAAACTTCATCTGCGACGCTAGCATTGTAGTCTCGGGCCGGTTCTCCAAGCTAGCGGATCATCAATTCCCTCGATAGGTAGTGTAGGAGTACGGACTGATCAACAATGGTATATGGTGGTGTTCGTTGGGTGTCGAAAGATTAAAACTAATCTACAAAATACGGGATGATCAGAGATTAAATGAAAGATATATGAGCAAAGATACCTCCACAAATGGGTAAAAACAGCTTCTTTCAGTTAGAGAAAAGTACTCTTGAGTTTTGAAGATAATTTTGTAGATTCCGGCTGAAAGAACGCTTCCCGGTTCTAGAAGAGTTGAGCATCTACCATCCGAGTCGGTTGAGCTGTCCACGCAATCATTTGGAATTAGACCAGAATAAAATGAATATCGATCTACCAACCCATTCGCTAGATCATGATATAAAATTTCTCCAACATGCCCTTCACCTTTTTGGATGATCACTTGAACTTTACTCGCTGGCTTTCCCAGCGAGGAGTCTAGTACTGTATTAGGTCAAGTTGAGTATACCATGCTTTCAACGCAAACTATATTCAGACCATGACATGTAATGGGTGAACGCGGACTCGGAGACGAAGGCATGTGTTTAATCCAGAGACGTGACGACGGAAACTAAATACTGCGTGTACCTCGATATAAGATAATGCTAGCGAGGCAGGCGAGCTTTAACCGAAACGAGGGCTAAGGGCTAGTCCAAAAGAAAGACGTGACGTCACAATTATGTAATGGTCGCGTGACGAACAGTATGGCCGCCGCGAACACCCGAAGCATCAGTGGAAGAGTTATCCCCTTAGGAATACTTAGAAAAATATAAGTAGTGATCAGATTTTCTCACAAAATTCAGGGGATAATTGTTAGAAAATTCCCATTTCCTCATAATAGTCATCATATTTCCATAGCATTCTCAGGATCCTGATCCTCCTAGTCCTGGAAAATTATGGGAAGGGAAAACAGTAGAGGAATCCAAATTCTCTTACAATTTTCTCACTCCAGAGTACTAGACCACTATCCATGATTTTCCAGGTCACAAAATTTTACTGTGCCTGCAGTGTCAGCACTTGCAGGATGTGCACATTCATGCCTCTCTGAGAACACTCTTTGCATTTCTTCTAAGCAACTGCTGATTGATATTTCTGATCACAACTGTCTCTAGAGTAATGCTAACAGGACACCGTCGGACCGAAGGAAAAGCGAGTCGAGGGTGGTCATGAGCTGTCAACTTGCTCTATTTCCGCACTCCCCGTATCTTCCATGCCTTCTTTCCATATAGCATATAACTTCCTTCGATTGGTGTCCCTCGTCCCCTCCTGACTTGCGACGTCAAATATACGTTGATATATCAGTCTACGAAGCTCTTGAGGTGTCTGCGGTCCCTTTTGTCTGTTGTCACCGCGAGAATTGGGTATAAGGTGTTGAAGGGTAGGATCAGACATGCGACTCCGCTTTAATTTCGGTTCTCCTGAGGCTTCATATGATGGATTTGTCTTCGTGCATACGGATGCAAGTTCTGAAAATAGAGGAGCGAATAGCGATGTTTGAAGACGTTGATAGGTGGTACTCGAATGTGTGCAAGCAGATAGGGTCAGAAACGGCGACAACATAGTACAAAGCGGAACAGCTGAACCCTGGTGCGATAATAAATAAAATGCTTAAAAGCACATGGGTAAAGCTTACGGAACTACTCTCAACAGCCTTGTCCAGCTCTTCGAGATATATATCTGCCAAGTGATATGCTAAACTGCTTGGCACACGGTTATCTTCAGGGCTTCAGAAAATGTAAGTGATTGCTAGACTGATTTGTGGGGGGATTACCATAACGGACCACCTCGTGTAGAGAGTATAGCATTATATTCTAAACAAATTTCTTCTTTCCAATCATCGCGAATAAGAAGTCGAAAGGCCGCGTTTGTGAATTTCCGGATGAGCATGTAATACTTGTCTAATCTGTACCTAATATTGAATGGTCGAAGGAACCAAAACTGGACTTCCTTACCGCAGTCGATCGATTCCATTCCATTCTCTAACTGTAGCTTCCCAGAAGGCTTTAAGAAACTGCAATGACGCAGAAGTGGTCGATATAGTGAGGAGGAGCTCTGCTAGCTCTGACGAAAGGGCCTGTTGCACGAGCGGTTTGTCCGACATCCAATAACCTGGAGGATATCGCGAGTTTGGTTATTAGCATTATCTAGATTATACCGAAGAAATAATACAGTAAAACAGTCCCTTCCATAGCTTGGTCAACTCGGGTTTTGCCAAGGGTTCCTGAGAATTATTAGACAGAAAAATAGAAAGGTGTTTGATGGCTTTATCTCTAGTTTTCTTGTCTTACACCACCAAAATTGAGGTTTATAAACGCATAAGATTCATATAAGTGTATTACCTGAAGATGCCAGATATTTTCCCAGAGGAGGCGCGTTTGAGGATGAGTCCATGTCTTAGAGGACGCCCGGGCGGAGCTTCAAATAGGTCCGGCTCTCCGACAACTATGAAATCCTCCCCTATTAATTTCTCGATCTGTGTTGAAGTTTGCGTTGATTCTGTCGAGTCAGCTGTAGCGTTAGTGTAGTCCTCGATTGGCCGAGTGTCATTCATAACTTTTCCAGCGTCTGTCTCATCTTAGAGCCATCAGTGGCGGCAGCACACGGCTTGAGCTATGTGGAAATCTTGGATTAGGTGGCGGTACAACGCCTAGTATGGGTCTCCTTAAGGCCACAAAGAAAGCTGTTCCAGATGTGCAGATCATGGTAAGCTATGGGTTTAGATACTATTATGGAGCTTCTCATAGTGTTCAGGTCATGATACGTCCTCGCACGGGAGATTTTGTTTATTCGGATTTAGAACTAGAGACCATGGTGGAAGATATTAAACTATTTAAACAGGAAAAGGTTGCTGGTGTGGTCCTGGGAGTACTTCGTGCGGATGGCACAGTTGATACGAAGACGACTCAAAGGTAAATTTACGACTCTGACCCTTCAGTTTGTCTACATTTCGGTTTCCTCAGGCTTGTGGATGTAGCAAAGCCTCTGCAAGGTTTGTAGATTTTTTTGTGATAAAATTCCCTTCATAACCAACATTTCCCACATGCTAGTATGTTTTCACCGTGCTTTTGATATGACCAGGGATCCAATGGAAGGTAAGCAGCGAATTTTTATTTACTTACGTCTTACATTAGGTCGCTGACCCAGCTACAGCTCTGACCCATATCGCTTCCATCGGAGGCATCACTCGCATATTGACCAGGTAAGTTTATCAATGTTGTCTCCGCCAAGATTGAAATTTTTTCAGTGGACATGGAAGAACAGTTCCAGAAAGCCTTCAAACGTTATCTTCTATAGCGTCAAAGGCTCTCATATTGCAGCCCCCGATTACTATACTTCCAGGATCTGGCATTAACGTGAATACAGCCCGTTCCGTTGCGAATTGTGAATGGTGGAAGGAGTTCAGAGAAATACATCTGAGCGCTGGAAACTGGGTTGACGGCCCGATGCAATTCCGTAAAGAAGATATGGGAATGGGCCTTGTTGGTTCGGGTGAGTGGGGCATTTGGAGAGCCGATGAAGAAGTGGTCAAACAGGTCATACATATTGCAGAAGATGCCTTACAAGTTGAACGTAGTATTTGACTTATGTCACTGAGCCGGGTGAGCATGCCCTTTATGACACAAGGTGAATGCTGTTCTCTTGGAAGCATGTCAATTCAGCGAAATAAAATAAAACATATGTTAAAGCTCCAGGTGATACTGTCGAATTCAGTCGAATCGTGCCGTTCCGCACATAAGCAGGTGATCTGATAATCCGAAATCGTAACTATGCCGCAGTATTCAAATATTCACCCTCATCGCAGCAAAAATATCCCAACCATCACGGAATCCGATTGTACGTGGATTCGGTATTGGCCATAATGGGGAGCTTGGAGGTTTGAACCTGAAAAAAAACTTATTGAATCACTGCAATTTTGTTTCGAAGATTTATGCATTCCCGTATAGTGGGGAGCATTCGAAGTCGACCGTAATGCGACAGTTACGCGATAACAGGATCTAGCTAAGCCTTTACATGGAATAAAGTGTAGAAGTTTTAGCACTAGTGAAACACCATTCATATCAAGGAAACTATGCTGATAACAGTGAACGATTACATAATAAATGTGAAAGTTGTTCAATAGACATTCTCTCATAGGTTCACAGGAACTCGCGTCGAACCACGCTCTAGATGGTGTCAAAGTTTACGATGCTAGAAGTATATTTGAGCCTATGCTATTTTGGCGCCTTCCAGAAGTTATTCTCACTAACGTTGAGCCTCAACGTTAGTGAGAATAAATTGGTACCTCAGCCGTAGGAATCTTAGTCCATCGATATCATGTCCTCTCCGCACAGTCTCATCCTTCAGGGAGGATATGTGCTCCATTTCGACCCTGCCTCCTCACCGACAAACCCTAGAATAACTTTCAAAATTCAGGATATACTCATTCAAGGAACTAATATCGTTAAAATCGAGGAATCTATCCCGGTGCCTGCGAATGCGACCGTGATCAACGCCGGTAACCACATCGTGTCCCCTGGATTTGTAGACACCCATCGGCATCTGTAAAGTTTCCTTGTCATGATGTACAATATTATTCACATGTAATAACAACTTCTGAATAGGTGGCAAGCTGTTTTGCGTGGCATTGTACATCCCAGAGCCATCGCTGACCAAAGTCTCATCGAGTATGCGTGCAGCGTGAAGACCGTCTGCCAGCCATTACTTACTTCTGAAGACATGTACTGGAGCCAGCTCGCGGGCGCATGTGAAGCTATATCTGCAGGCATCACCACGATCCTCGACCACGCACATTGCACCACATCCCGTGCACATATCGACCGAATGCTTGACGCAAGTTGCGACAGCGGCCTTCGATCGGTATTTGCCTACTCCAAAGTGAACCCAGAGTCTTGGAAAGAGTGGCAGTTAGCTCACATCCGCGCCGTTGGGCGCCGCCTACAGGCATCTCCAGACCAGCGCGTCACTCTTGGCCTCGGTTATGATGGTTTTGTGCGGGAGTCCCCCGCAGATGTTGCTGCCACTCTGGCAGCTGCTAAATCGTCAGGATCATCCCTCACCACCGCTCACATCGTCCCTTCCCATTTTTCTCACAAGCGGCATCTCACCGACATCCACGCTGCAACAAATGCTCTCTCGTCTAGTTTTGTTCTTTCGCATTTCAACCATGCCGCCTCCGAGGACATTGAGCTCGTCAAGACGCTCAACATTGGCATTGCCTGCACGCCAGAGACAGAGCTTGCGATGGGCCACGGACAATGTACCGTATTCGACTGCGCCGCACGAGGCATCAAGGCAGGACTCGGCGTAGACACACATATTATGTGCTCCGGCGACATGTTCGGACAGATGCGTCTTGCCTTGCAATCTGCCCGTTCCATTCGCAATGCCGCACTGTACCTAGGGGGTGGGAGTGATAAACCTCCACATCGAGTTCCACGCTCTCTTGTGCACACGGCGGCCCACATGGTGCGGTTCGCGACTCTGGGAGGGGCTGAAACGTTGAATATGGCCGAGACAATTGGCTCCTTAGAAGTGGGTAAATTGGCGGATATTGTACTCATCTCTCTCTCGTCCCCCAACATGTTGGGCGTTACGCCTGATAGTGAAGCCCTCATTGCATCTATGGTCGTCCTCGCCCACCCGTCTGACGTCAAGACGGTTATAATTAATGGCGAGATTGTAAAGTTGGATGGTGAACTCCGAAGGACTAGATGGAATGATGTTGCCAGCAACTTTCGAGCACAGCAGAAGGATATAGACATAAAAATCAAACAGACAAGCAATGCAACGGATTGGGAAAAAACTTTTGACTCGGTTAGGGAGGGGTGGGGATTGATGCACGAACAGGTCACTGAGTGAGACCTTGAGGACCTGTGCTTGTTTGTCACATGATAATTTACACTTGGTATGGCGAGTGCTGTGGAGACGGCTCACAATTAATAATTACAAGAATTAGGTCCGACCTAGCGCATGTACAATTGTTGATAGGAATCAGCTGCAAAATATAATATGAATTCTATTTAAGCGGCAGAAACTTGTGTCAGGCGGGGGGTGTCCTTTTGCGACGTTTTTGGTAGCATCTACCTCTGATGCTTTTGACGAGCCACTGTGATGGTGGCAACTCACACTGTAGGAACCTCAGATCATGATATCTGTGTATGAAACGCATTTTCGATGTCAAATTTCCTCTTTTTTTTGGAAGTCTTCGACGCCGGTCTCGTAAATTCGGGGCACGTTTACCTTGCAACGGGTTTGATGTACAAGGCGGAACACGCGTCCACATGAGTCCACAACACGTCGTAGCGGACTTAGCTCTTTTCCTCAGTCCTTCACATATACCTAGGCAGACTGAGGTGAGACACGTAGTTATCTACCTACATACATACATGTATTGACGCTATACAACCCCTGGTATAGGTAATACATAGTCCTTCACATATACCTGTGCAGACTGAGGATCTAACCCCTGGTATAGGATCGCTACATGATGTTGGCCTAGTTCTTGTTCCGGACCTTCTCGACCAATTGCTCGTACTATGGTAATCTCAACTGGGACCCATGCATGTGTAGCATCAGCGAACGTCAAAATGCATCGTCCTCTTCTTCCAAGCCTTTCTAGTCAAGCCATAAGCTAGTAGCTGCCTGGCCAAGTTTCCTTCGGTGAGAGGCGGTATGCTCTCAGATATAAGTACATCCAAGTTTATATGATAAGTGCGCCCAAGTCACACCGCCGATGAGTGGTCATTGCGGCCTTGGAGGTTTTTCACTGTCATGAAAGCCACCTTTATTGAATCCTGTTCTGAGCCAGCAGTCTTCTTCAATGTCTTCTCTCCAAATTTTGTCATACAAGGAGAATATCAGTGTACTTCATTTCAACCTTGCGTCCTCACTGACAAACCCTCAGATAACGTTCAGCGTCCAAAATATATTCCTCCAAGGACTAATATCGCAAAAATCGAAGAATCTAAACCAGTGCCGGCGGGGGCAACCCTCATTGATGCCCACAACCATATTGTGTCGCTTGGGTTTGTAGACACCCACCGTTGTCTTTGAGGAACTGTGCACATTATTCTTGATAATAATAACCGCCGAACAGGTGGCAAGGAGTGATGCGTGGCGTTATATATTCAAGAGCTATCGCCGACCAGGTTCTTATCGACTCTCGAGCACGCGTGCAGCGCGAATAAGGTCTATGAGTCGCTGCTTACCTCTGACGACGTGTACTGGAATCAGCTCGTCGGCGCATGTGAAGCTGTATCTGCAGGTATTCCTACTACATTCTCGACCACGCGCATTGCACCACGTCCCGCACACATATCGACTGAACGCTCGACGCAATTTGCGACAGTGGCCTTCGCTCTGTCTTAGCGTATACCAAAATTCAACCGGGGAAATGGTAAAAGTGGCAGTCAGCTCACATCCTTGCCGTTGGTCGCCGTCTCCAGACAACCTCAGATCAGCGCTTCGTCAAGCTCGGTTTTGGCTACGACGGAGTCGGTTTCGAGTCCATTGCGGCTGTCACCAAAACTCTTGTGATCGCTAAATTAGCAGGGACATCTTTTACTACCGTTCACGTCGTTCCTGCTCCCATTTCACAGCCCCTCACCAAAGTCCACACCGCGATAAACGCCCTCTCCTCTAAGCTTGTCACCTCCCACTTTGATCATGCGACGCTGGATGACATAAAAATGGTCAAGAAGATTGGAGTGGGCATCGCTTGCACTCCCGAGACAGCTCACTATGGGCTTTGGACAATGCGCCGTGTTCGATTGCGCGGCGAACGGCGTCAAGGTGGAACTTGGTATCGAGACGCATGACATGTGCTCCGGTGATATGTTCGGATAGATGCCTTGCCTTGCAATCTGCTCGTTCTATCCACAATGTCGCGCTGTATATTTCAGGAGCGCGAGTGCCAACGGCGGAATACCTCCACGATAGGTTCCGCGTATTCTTTTGCACACGGAAACCCGTATGGTACGGTTCGCGACACTGGGAGAGGCTGAAACGTTGAATATGGCCGAGAGACAATTGGTTCTCTCGAGGTGGGTAAATTCAAAAACATTATGCTCATTTCCCTCGAATCTCCCAACATGCTCCACGTAATGTTGAATAGTGCGTCCCTCACCATGGCCATAATTGTTCTTGCCAATGCGTCGGACGTTATGGACGGCGGCGAAATCATAAAAACTCACGTAATGAATAACTTTCGAGCACACCAAAAGAACGTGGGTATTAAACTGACGCAGGCCGGCAACGCGACAGATTGGGACAAATTATTTGACTCACTTTGGGAGAGCGCGAGAAAGTTGCCTGAGGGCCCGGGATTCTGAGAACCACTAGCATATAGGTGTCGCCACAGCAAGAATGTGTCTGTTTATCTATAATGCTGCAAAGGAAGCCGTTAGCATCATTATGGTTCATCAGCAAATGAATAGAATTGATAACTCTCCCGAGATCGTCAACTTAGGAATGTTCGTCATGCATGACCGCATCCCCTAACTGTGTATATCTTGGAGGTCAACCATCGCCTCCATTTCACCATCACTGGGGACCATCAGCACCTCACCAGATGATTGCATTTATGGAGGGCTGACCTGTGTCCTTCATAGTTTTCTCTCTATAAAAAAATAAAAAATTGGTGGGCTAAAAAAAAAATAGAGCTCCCGTCACTTCAATACTTCAATGAAAGTATACTCTCCACATGGCTTATGGAGTAGCAACATATGCAAAAGGAAGCATGAACAAGCCTTATCACTGCTTCGATCAATACACTGCCGACTAAGGTCCGGGCCTGTGTCCGCCGTGAAGGTCGTGCCGCAGACCTTGAATGAGCATCGTAGCTCAAAATCTAGTAGGCACTAACAGCGTCATCATAAATAGTTATTTGTTCGCAGTACCTATCTTTCTTTCTACATTCTGTTAGTTTAGATGCCAATTGAACCTTCGAATATCTAATCAGGTGAGATTTTTGCCACAATCAACTCTCGCACGTGTTTTCGTGCTATTCGTGAATGATTATTGAGGTTTTGGAATGCCCATGTCGCCTCTTGCCATATAAGGTCCCCTTCTTTGTCTATGTGGAGAGAATAAGTGCGAAGGAGAGCCGCACCTCCGGGCTAAATCAGCATCAGCCGATGTGATGGTATAGATAGATTCTGAAGATAAAGGCTCACATGTTCACCCATATATTGCGTCACGTCTAGAAGAAATTCGTCTACCACAAGGAAACAACTGCTGGAATGAGTTTGTACATGTTGTTTGATCTCTACGCGGTTCCATGCAAGTCCTTGGAACTCTAGATCATCGGTAATGGCCAGACGACTCGGATGCTCATCATGCTGCGATGCTTGCTGCTTCCGGCGCATTTGTTGCATTGCGTAGTTAATGTCCTCATCCTTAGCACGCCGAAGACGGCTTGCCAGCTGTAATCGATGAAGGAGTTGGATGATCCATTTCGAGGGGTCCCAGTCGAGAGTTGCCGGTCCCGCTCGATAATCATGCGGGAAGGCGTGCTGGCGAATGTGAGCACAAGCCTGATATACTCAAAATGTTATACCTCACATGCTTAAAAATGATGTCAGTAGTTCGCCGGGCCTACGTGAGGAAAGATGTCGTACAAAATTATGATTCCCTTCTCCACAAGTCCAGAGAGCCATTATCTATTGATAAACATATAGTAGAAGTTGATATAGAACAATATGTGACTCACAAGATTCCCCCTCGCGCTAATCTCATCAGAGTACTTTTGTAGGCCATCCCAATGTGCAAACCTTGCAAATCAAAATGGGTGAAATCTCCGGAGAAGGATTGCTTGGACGTACGAATTCACCAAAAAAGTGCAATGCCACGCTGTATGAGAGCTAAATAAATATGGGACCGGACAAGCGATACGCGAACGCGCACTTATGACTCTTGCAACCAACCCAGCCCATATGAACGCACCAATGGGATCTCCCCATGCGTAACCCATTACTGCAGGTAAGATAAGTCCGAAAAATAAAGCCATCGGTACTGCGTTGGAGTAAGAATTATCATCTATTTCGTCGCGGAATGTGGGATAATTACTGTAATTTTGATGCTGATATTTTACAACTAGGTGAGATAAGCAATGCTTCAGCGAAGCCCCTAACTCTTTAGAGAGTATGGCATACCTGGATCCTGCTCTAAATCATTTTTGTCGATTAATTCCATCCGAGGATATGAGGGTTTATAGAAAATCCATCCCATATGTGAGAAAAAAAGACCACGAGTGGCGCAGTACCTGCGATTGCTAAGGGAGTGTTACAAAACACATGGCTCTCAACGCTCACGGATCGTGTATCGGATCATCTGTAAATCTCTACGGAAAAGAATACGAGATATTATCAGGAGTTAGAAGTAATTATCCCTACTCACATGATGCAACCTATGTCTAAGGGACCTAAGAGAATTCTCTAAGACCGAGAAAAAAAAGTCAAGATGGAAAGCTGACCACCACTAATAAAAGAATTTAGTCATAATCAAAAAAACACTGGATGCTATGCATATACCTTTATTGAACCCTGAAATGCCATGGAGCCTAAAACAGCTAAGACAGCTCTAACGCCTACTGTGGCCTGAAATGCTCGGTGCGAATACAGACGGTGATAACCGATGGTAACTCTGATAAAAACTGTCCAGAGACATATCGGCATATCTGGAAATAGACGACTTACCCGAAACAGGAGAGCTGCCATAGTATGGTCGCCAGAACAAGCGACTTCTTCGGCGTCACGGAGAAAGGGGAGACACATAACACTCCATAAAAGGCGGCAAGATGAGTTGCCACGAAAAATACGCTATTTGACCACCATATCGGAGCCTTGAGAGATGTTACCGCTCCGGAGTCAGCTGGTGCATTGATAGTCATTTTGACGTGGGCCCAAACAGGCGCCTTATTTTATGACACAACGCTGGGAAGTTGTGACGAATTGGTGTTGATGAATGTGGTCACGGATGTACGAGTTCAACGTTCAACAGATGCGCGCGCGAGCGGTGGCTGCGTATTTCCTCAAATGTGTACGTCGCTGATGCATTGAGCTTGGTGATGATCGCCGTCGCCGTCGCCGTCACACGGACTCACACCGTGTAGCATGTCGACGGGTTGTCGGAAGACCGAGGGTGTCGGACCAGTAATAACTTTCAAATTTCGAAGATCCAGGGGAGATTAGATAATACGTAATCAGCGGGTTCAGAACGACTCGCCACACCCAACTCAATGAGCACGCGATGACCACTGGGAACCAACATCCCGAGTTTACTGCTGCGGAAAGTTTTGACGAGGACACCCCTTTAGAAGAATTAGAACAACCAACGCCTCATCAGCCCCAACAAAAGTTTAACCTCGATGATGCATTCTCAGCCCATGAAGATGAAGATTCCGCGTCGTTTGACTTCGACGCGAATTCATTTCTTAGAGATCTACAGTCAAGAGCCGCCATAGGCGCAAAAGGACACGAATGTGAGGACTACGAAGAAGACGAGGCTGTGGATTTACAGGACGAGAGAAAGGTTACTTATGGTACGACCGCCACTTCCGTGTCCACACTGGATATCGATGCCACTGTGGAAAGAACCCGATCCCCAGCTACCCCGCCTGAGACCTCATCATCATCTCACTCCATGCAATCAGAAGAGCCCCCTTCAACACCATCTGACGACTCTCCCATCTCGGGAATCAACTCCCAATTCACAAACATTGCACTCTCTCCCTCTTCACGCTCATCACCATACCTTCATGTCCACGAAGCCGATCACGCATATCCGACAGTCATCATAGATGTCTCGAAACCGATGAATGGTATTGGCCCAGATGCTCCGGAACTTTCTACCTCTGTTTCACAGCAAACCTCGGACTCGAGTTCCACCACGTCAGAACTGAACGCAGAGCCAGGTGCTCCACTTCAGATCTCGGAGAATCTGACTCATCACCACGCTAGCCAGTCTCTAAGCCCCCACAATTCAATCCCAGCGCGTTCTTATTCTACTCCAAACCATCAGTCCACCCCTTCTTTATCCACATCTAGCAAAGCCCGATCCATCGGTCCTTCCGCTTTTCAAAAGGTCGTCTCGAAGACCAGGCCTCCGTACCTACCACCGAAGCAAAAGGAGGAGGATGAAAGGCACAACAAGGAGTGGGAGGAGATGATGCAGCGCAGTCGCTTAGCTGGTATGCAAGCGTAACTTTACCCTGCTCCTCTAACGCCATCGTCTACTATTTCAGAGCATAAGCGGCGCGAGGAACTTGAAGCCCGCCGTCTCGCACACGAATTGTCCGTGGAAGCAAATACCTCTTTGTGGGAGCGTGCTGTTATACCAGACTGGAAGAAGGCAATGAGAGAGCCAAATTTGCGTAGATTATGGTGGGACGGTACATCGCTTGTTTATTCACAGTGTCAAACCTATTAACTCAATATTATTGACACCAGGTGTGCCCACAAAACTTCGAAGTACAGTATGGGAACACGCCGTTGGAAATGGACTCACTTTGAGCAGAGGTATATGCTTAGCCTGGACAATTATCCTCTTAGGGACATTACTCATGTTGATCAGATTCGTATAGGTCGACACTTGCTCGTGCTAAGAATCTCATTGCATCTCAACGTTTCCCGACCTCGGCACTTTCATTGTTGGAGTCAGACATTGCGAGCACTCTGCCACAACTGCATATTTTCAACCGCCTGACAGGACCACTGTATACCGATCTCCGTAATTTGTTATGTGCGTGGATTGTATCTCGGGCAGATGAGGGACTGGGCTACGTGGAAGGTGTTGCAAAGGTAATCTAATTGTGTATCTGGTTAGACTCTCTCGACGGGCGGGCGCTTATTTGACTGGCCGTTATTCAGATAGGTGGTATGCTATTACTGAATCTCACTGGGCCAGCGCAAGCCTTCGTGGTGATGCGCAACTTAATGGAGAGAGGGTGCTTACGTGCTTTCTATGGGGGTCCTGCTGCTCGAGATGATGTACGTGTTAGAGGACCTTAACTTGAATCTTTCAGTGACATATCTTCATGTTCTCTCAGGTTGAGGCGTATTACCGGTGGGTCGTTCATCTCGTTTGTTGAAACAAAACTAAAAGAAAATTACCCCGAAGAATATTCGATACCCTCCTTGCCGATGGGATGCCGAAAAGTCGGTCATTCTCGCTTCGGTTCACTATATCTCTGACCTTTTCATATTATCACCAGTTTATTTCAATTTCAAACAGCATCAGATTGCTCCCTCGGAATATCTCCTAGACTGGCTTTTACCACTTTTCCTAAATCACCTCCCCCTGGAAGCCTGCTCTCGAATATGGGACGTTCTACTTCTAGAAGGAGATGCATTTCTTTTCCGTGCCGCGCTGGCTGTCCTGGCATCCATCGAATCAAGACTTTTCTTTCCGGATCGAAAGGAACTGATTGAGGTTCTTAAGGGCGAAAGCAGGGCTGCGCTTGAAGTTGCTAAAAGGGACCCCCATAGTCCACTTCAAAATGAGCACGGCGAAGTTGTTGGTCCACGGTACGAAATATACGGCATAAACGAGGAGACAATATGGGAACGTGTGACGGAAATGTCAGAGTGGTGGAAGGAGAGCACCTGGCAACGACTCATACAGCGAGAGTTACCTGACCTTTAGCGTATTGTACTTTTGGGAACATTGTTCAAATTTGCATCCGTGTACAGTATTTATTATCCATTTGTATCTTCATTACCACGTTAATAACATGATGGCATCGTGAGATCGTTACTTTAACAATCGCGAAAAAAAAATTAACATCCAAAACATTAGTTTGAAAGTCCCTCAAATAATAACTTTAGTCTTCGCACGCCTGGGCAAATAGCCAGACGAACCCTTTCATTCTCACCATAAAAAATCCGCGCCTTACCTTCAAACCAGTTCTGGGGTCCGGAGTTACTAGTCCTGTAGATTCTAGCAAGCCGGTCTCGTTGCTGACTCCATTTCAATTCGTGAACTACAGGGAGAAGCACGCGGGAAATACGCGAGGAGCAGGATTCGACGTCTGGCAGAACTACCCGAGCAGTACGGTGGAGCTTTGAAGGGTCTAATGGACGGGAATCCAGCATGGAAGATATCGACTGGCAAACTTGGGCACGATCCAGATACTGACTTATCCAATATTGCTTTACAGACTGAAATTGGGGTGAGATAAAGGACTCAATGACAAGAGGCACTCATGCACACCTGGGGCGAATAGAAGTATAAGCCATGCTTCCATCTCCTCTCAATTCCAAGCCCACGCATGACTCCCCTCTGCACGAGATCCCTAACTGTGGGTCGGAGAGTTCCACCTTCAGCAAATAAAAAGTGGCGAATGCGTGACGGAGCAACTACGAGAACACGCAATCTATGTAACGCTTTGTCCGACGCGAGTTTACTGAAGAGAGGGGATAGGGTGGCAAGATACGCGAGGTCAGGTAAATCCAGAAACGAGACTAAGTGTATCCCGATAGGTCAGATTGCATTAAACTGCTGGGCTCCACTTACATATATAAAGGAGCACCTCGGGCGGTATGGTGAGCAGTGTCACTGTGGGAACGCCGTCTGCGTTAGAGGCCATGTCTGAACAGCGTGAAATAGGTGGTCAGTGTAATGAAAGGGCGCGGTTGCAACCGCAGCCTCGCGTTGCCTTGCAATTGAGTAAATTAGCAATTGCCAATACAAGCACTGCCGGACTTTGGTTCAGACGGAGTGCAAAATTTAAAAGACCGACCGTCTTGCATCACTGTTGCAAACTCCTTTGAGAATCGAATGCTTCCCGCGAGACTATAATACTTGTATATTAGTGGCCATGTCTCCTCACCTGAGACAGTCTCAATCCGCCGTTCCTCCTCCACTCGATTTGCCTTCTCCTGATCTCAGTCCGAGCCAGTCATGGAGTTCCGGGACTGGTATCATTCCCATCATATTGGACCCGAGTCTTACTAGGTCCCCTTCGGAAGAAATGCTCGCAAGAGACAATTCCGACTCTTTCTTATTTCCACCTCTCTCGGCTTCGAGTGTAGGCACTTTTGGCCAGCCTGTGCGACGAAATCTGCAGCAACTAGGATATTTCAATCGACATGCCTCTGCTAGCACGAATACTTCTGATGCTGATGCTGCTGTTTCAAGTGTCTCACTTCAATATTTGCAAACCGGAAGCATCCTCCCCTCCTGGGACGAGTTTCACCTGGCGACTGGTCCTGGGTGCCGCTCTAACTCTGTCTCATCAGCCGCTACCGTTGCTTCAAGTTCTTGCCCTCTGACTAGAGTTGACGATGAAGATCTATCGCAGTTGGAAAAGGGGTCTTTGTACACACCCTCAGCATACCTTGCTTCTCATAGACCATCCATCTCCGGTGATGCAGAGAAAGACAACATCACACTGACAGATCACACTTTACCCCCTTTTAGCGTCCACACTCGAGACAATGACAATATTTTTTCTGTGGAAGAGGGACAAATTCGTAAGATAGGCGGTGTGGACGAGTATGAGATTCCTAAATCACCTTTGTCCACCAGACATCTCAACGTGAGCTCTATTTCAAACTTCCGTAGCAGAGACCTGGCACTTACAGTAAATGTATCAAATTATCAAACTTCGTAGACAAACGCGGACGGACCCATGAGGTGCAACAAGTCTGAATTAGACCTCCCTTTATCCCCTATTTCTGCCTTTCTTCTTTCCCCGTCTGTTTCGACATCAAGCGATAAGAGGGCTTCCTACCCTGCTGGCCACTTTCCAACCTTTCCCGTTTATTTACCTTCAAAATATCAAGCTCATTGCCGAGCCGCCTCTGCACCCTTGTCTACGTCTCCATCACATACTGCCAATGAAGACTTGGTGGATATCGTACATCCAGCTCTAATGTCGCGGCGTGCTGTCTCTACTTCTGAAGGACGGAGATTTAGATCTGCGTCCAACGCCCATGTGAAAGCAACTACAGAACAGGGGCGACTATCGCGGTCGAGTCACTCAGACCATCCCGAGGTTATAATGTCTGGTGCACGCTCGGCCACAATGCAAGAACTTGGTAGCTGCGCACCAGCTTGCATCCAATCTACTGGCATCCAGCTGTGGATTGATCAAGAAGGGTTTAGATCAATCCAACCGTCCTTCAGCTTGGTAGAATTTTGGAAGGGTACCGGTCTGAGTCCTGATGGCCAAGTCTTGGATGTTGCGGAATTCAAGATGAAGAAACAACAGACATGGCACTTCCACCACGCGGTTTGTAATTTTACATCGTCACCCTTTGAGTGAAAATGACATTGATTCTGGTATTTATTTATTTAT
This sequence comes from Ramaria rubella, assembly GCA_015039355.1. Taxonomy (NCBI): domain Eukaryota; kingdom Fungi; phylum Basidiomycota; class Agaricomycetes; order Gomphales; family Gomphaceae; genus Ramaria; species Ramaria rubella. Next base: position 265,242 of record MU134367.1, on the reverse strand, counting down.
TTCAGACTTTTGAGAGCCCTCCCGTGTTACGTCGCATCACTGTAAATGGTGACATGAACGACTACATCTCTCGGCAGGCGGTGCTTACTCTTAAGCACAACGGGGTGTACGCCGTAGAAAGCACTGAGGATAAAGGTAAGGTTGCATGGAAATTTGAATATCTCGTTGAGGATAGGAGGGCTCCGGAGACCGGCAAAATTATAAACGGAGAGAAGGTGAGCAGATTCAACAAGAACTCCCCGTTGAGTCGAACCGAAATTTAACGGACATTGCGGTACAAGAGGTTCACACCTCTAAGCTTCGCTTGCAATCCAGAGCTGCTTACGTCGGAACATGGGAAGAAGGTCAAGTTGCTCCATTTTGTGAAGAAAAGTGTAACACCGAAGCTGCAGAGTTTTAAATTAGGTCCACATTTGGCAATCGCTCCTGCCCCCTTTGCAGAGTTGGAGAGTGTCATAGAAGATTCTGGGAGATGCAAAGAAACGTCGGCGTTCCGGTCGTTTTCATATCCAAGCTCACACCAGCCTGGGGCAGCGAGAGCAAGGGTCAGGGATAGATCGAACCCATGTGCTCCTCTAGATACCATTGGGGAAATACTGCCTTCACGAATTCCTCAAAAGGAGAACCCGAAAACCGTAATACACAGCACAAGTCATTATCGCCTCTCACGAACGATTTCAGAAAGTGGGACGACTGTTGCTAATTGCATTGACGATCATGTGTTGTTCCCTCGTCCAGGCCGAAGGATAATGTCGCCAATTCTATTGCATGCTCACCTCCCTCCGCACGAACCCCCAACCGATATGATTCCCACAGGACCGCCCCCTTCAACAACTCGCATTCCGAAACCAAGTCCGAGTCAATATACTCCCCAACCCGCTAGTTAAGAGATCATGCATGTTTCAATTGAATGCTTCAACACCCTTGCTACTCTTCCATCCTCTTGATTTGTGTCGCATTGACAGTGATCCTTCATGTTATCCCAGTATGGAATGCAACCGGGTTCTTGTGACTGATTCGTTCTAGTCTCCTCGTTTAGCTCGTGTCAGTACTTATCGATATCGTTGAGTCAACGTTGACTCGATGATAAAAGTCAATGGGATACCTATATGTATGATGTGTATGGGTTTGGGGGCCCGCGTGTAATAGGTAATACGCTTGTGGGGCTAGATTCGGATGAAATTGCCATAGGTACCAGTAGGTACCTAGGTACCACCTCACGTCAACTCCACATTCATCATCTTGGCTCTTTTGTTGTCTATACCAGCATCCGCTACCTTACTCTAATCCTTACAAAGTATATACAATATGCCCAAATCCAATAGCGAGAGCGACTTCGGGGGCTCTATCACTAGCGACGACAACTCGGACGTTGATGTAGGCCCCTCATCCCACCTCCCTACCCATCCATCGATGCCAGAAGGCAATATTGCATCCTCCCCCCGTTTCACATCGCTCCTCGATGGCCAGCCAAACTCGCCGACCAGGTCCACTTCTGGAGACCAGAGTCATCGCCCAACGCCTGCCACCACAGTCACGGCAAATAGCCAACCTCCAGCAACCATCTTAAAAGGGGCGGCTCGCTTCCGGGCTTCAGCTTATAAAATTATACAAATGCACCGGACATCGTCATTTATGGGCGCTTTTAGAGGTGCTGGTGCTGAACCAGGAATTGATCCCCGTCGAGCCTCTGCATTTGCGACGTACGGACATCTCAAAGAAAAATGTTCTATACAGGTCGTCGATTACAGTTCAATTCGATCCAACTTCCAAACCTTTGACAATCAGGGCTTCATTGACTTCCTGCGAGAACATGGCACAACCAGAGAGCATTCGGCCAAAGTACGGTGGATCGCTATTGGAGGGATCAGTTGGGATGTGATCAGCACACTGGCTCTAACATATAGTAAGTTCTGCAGAACTTCGTCATCTTACATACCTCATGAGTGTCACCATCAGATCTCCATCCTCTCTGTTTAGAAGACGTTTTACATTCTCGAGGTCATCTCCGGTCAAAAGCAGACTACTTTTCGAGACACCTTTTCATCAGGGCCCTTTGTCATTCCCTTGGTGAATCAGATGTTATTGACAATCCTGACGACGCATCGCCGGCAACTCTAGGGATTACAACCCTGCACAGATCAACATCACCTAGCGAGATACGAAAATCGCGGTCATCCAATTATGTTGAATACGATGAAAAGGATGCTGGGTATGAGGCGGGAGAGGACGCTGACAGTTCAAAGACGTTAGGCATCTTTCATCGAAGGAAACGGAACCGTACGTCTCGCAGACAGACATCAGCAGAGCTTGAAGCAGGACCCATGCCACAATCAGGACAGTTGTCACGTTCTGTACGTGATCCGCGAGCTTTTCATTCTTGCATACTTATTGAATACTTTGCGAAGGCAACCGCAGATACCGCAGAGGCAATTGCGACGATCGGTCACCTAAAGGCGGGCCAACGCGTCAATGTGTTGCGAAGGAAGCTCTTTATGTTCTTGTTCCGCGATGGCACCCTCATATCGCTTCACCAAGCCAATACTCCGGATTTTGCTGAACCTATCATGAATCGCCTTCGAACACGCGATACTGTCCTTCGGTCAACAGCTGACCCCTCGCTTCTTTTAGAGAGCATTCTTGACCTAGTAGTAGACCAAGCTGTAGAGATAGTCGAAGAGTATCAAAAGATGCTTCTCAAGCTTGAACACAGCATTCTTCTCAAACCAAAGATGAAGAGTGTACGGCACCGTGCGTGGTTCTTTTAGATGTAATGAGTGTTGTTGATCATTTCGTCAGTGCATATTCTCTCCGGTGATTTGGCCCAGAATAAACGGACACTCGAACCGCTTAAAGCACTTGTGTACGGCTTGCGACGATATGACCTTGATAGATGTATCGCTGTGGCCGCTTCTTCGGCAGAAGACGTATCGCAGGGGGACACGGCCTCTGGAAAAACCGTAGGGTATATGAGCCACAAGAGCAAGGTTTATCTTGCGGACGTACATGACCATATCGAATACATTCTTTCGAGCCTCGACATGTTCGCTGGAACATCTGAAAATCTCATCAACTACACCTTCAATGTTAGTATTCAGATGATGGTGTTACCATTAAAGATTCTTGACGATTTCGGTCATAGATGGCTGGCCATGAGACGAACGAGGTCATGTAGGTAGTCTCATATGAGCTGTAAGCGCATACTAACAGTGTTTCGCAGGCGCCGACTAACGCTGGCAACAATTATCTTCCTGCCACTCACACTTCTCACCGGCTATTTCGTACGTTCCTTGTGGTGGTACATATATTATTTGGGCTTGACTCTAATTGTATGTCTAGGGAATGAACTTTGATCCCATGTGTAAGTTCCTCGTTTCCAGAATTATACTACAATTTTCAAGCTTATCGCATCGTGTACGCTAGGGAGTGTCAACAATAGTAAGTGGCACCGCACATTGCAGTCGAAATCAAACTGAATTGTTCTTTCTCTCATAGATTCTGATGCCTTGTATGTATTTCTGTTGAGAATGGAGGACGGTGTCTGAATTGAGTGATATATTTTACAGCTTCTGGAAGATCGCAGTTCCAGTCATGGCGGTTGTCATACCTTTATTCCTGTGGGGCGACCTCGTTCGCATGAAGCATTTCTTTGAGAAGAAGGCGGAGATCCGACGGTCGCGGAGCACGGTTCGTCTTCGTTTCAAAATGTAAATTGTTCTCGTGAGTGCTTATATACATTCTTGCATTACATAGAGGTAGCTGTGGCATTACCATTGTTCAGCCAACTCGCAGTTCCGTAATCAGTTCGCAGATAATTTTTGTAACGCTCTTTCATCCCCCGGGTAGATCCTGGATAATACCACTCGTTACTACTTATAATTAAACCCCATCATAGTACATACATACTTATTCTTTGTGCCAACACCCTAGGTATCTTAGCCAATCATCATTCGTACCGCCCGCTGCCACACTTGCAGACAGGGTTGGCTGAAAGCGGCGTGACATCGAATGCATACGTAAGCGTTCATGAAGATTTAGCGACGGTCTTGACTGATGTAAGTAACACCACTCTATGCTTAACCGCTAAGTCTCATCTTCCAGTAATACCCTTCTACGAATCACCATCCATGCCTAAAACGAATAGCGAAAGTGATTTTGGTGGATCCCTTACCAGCGACGACAGTGATATCGAGGCTGGTCCTTCATCTCCTGTACATGCTTCTCGCCAATCTGGAGAGGCATTCAAACTTCCTTCTTCTACGCCCAAGCTTAACCTCGATACAGATAGCCATGCGAACACTACCACTTCTAATCATTATGCCACGGCGTCGCCGATTAGAGGAGATGCTATCTCTCCAACTAAATCCACTGCGTCGCGTCCTACACGCTTCTCTCTGGCGAATGTCGAAGAATATGGACCAAAGTTGAGAGGTGTTGCCCTCTTCCGTGCATCGGTACGGAAGATTATGCAGATGCAGCAGTTTTCTGCTTTGATGGGTGTACAGCGAGGAGTTGGTGCGGAACCTGGTGTTGACCCCCGTCGTGCCTCGGCTATCGCAACATATGGTCACCTAAGAGAGAACTGTGCAATTCAGATTGTCGACTACAGCTCTCTCCGAAGCAAATTCTACAAGTTTGATAACAAAGGCTTCATTGATTTCCTAGAGGAAAAAGGCCCGAGCAAGGAATCGTGGGCGAAAGTCCGTTGGATCTCCATTGGAGGTACCAGCTGGGATGTGCTCAGCACAATGGCCTTAACATATGGTAGTTATGACACCTCGAATGATTGCTCTAGAAAGCTCACTTCCTTCCTTAGACCTTCACCCTCTTTCTTTAGAAGATGTCCTCCATCAACGAGACCACATTCGATCCAAAGCTGACTATTTTGTAAAGCATCTTTTCCTTCGTGTTCTGTGTCACTCCCTTGGCAGTAGTTCCGTAAAAGCCAACGAACACATAACCACCCTCCCGCGTTCTGCCTCGCCAATTGGCATCCGAACAGAGTCCCGCTTTTCTGACGACAAATTTGAATACGACGCGGGTGATGATGATAATGATGACTCGGAGAAGAGCCAGACTCGACTTTTCCGAAAGAAGACAAGAAAAGCATCGCCAGGCCACAGTGACCTCGAGGCGGCTGATAAGAGAAATGTGTCGACGTGGCCGCGCATTGTATGTGTCTTCACGCTTTAATTCCTGCGCGAGTTGTGGTGTTTGATTTCATCTTAGAAAAGGCATTCAAACGCCCAACAGAAGGCGACCCTCGACACACTCAAGGCAGACGCACGTGTGAATGTATTGCTCAAGAATTTATACATTTTCTTGCTTCGGGATGGCACTGTTATCTCCATTCACCAAACCCCTAGCCCGGCCTTTGCTGAGCCTATTTTGACTCGTCTTCGCGCAAGCGACACAGTACTTCGTTCCACAGCCGACCCGTCTCTCTTGGTTCAAAGCATTCTTGACCTCGTTGTTGATCAAGCCGTTGAAGTCGTGGAAGAATATCAAAAGGAGATTTTCAAGCTTGAGTGTGAAGTCCTTCTGAAGCCAAAAATGAAGACAGTGCGGCATTGTGCGTCATGAAGCCCCCTTTTTCGCATGGTAGCTTTATATCCTTTGCAGTGCATATACTTTCTGGAGATCTCACTTTGCATAAACGGACCTTGGGTCCACTCAAATCGCTAATTTATGGCCTCCGCCGATATGATCTCGATCGTTGCATTGCCATTGCCGAAGCCTCTGCAGAGGACGATGCAGCTGGAGCAGGCGTAGCGTCTGCAAAGGTTGTCGGATACATGAGTCACAAAAGCAAAGTTTATCTCGCCGACGTGCATGATCATGTCGAATATATCCTCTCTAGTCTGGATATGTTTGCAGGCGTCTCCGAAAACCTAATCAATTACACATTTAACGTGCATTCTCACTTGTTCTCCTTCATGTTTATTTATAGATTGACTCTCTGACACAGATGGCAGGCTATGAAATGAATCAAGTGATGTCAGTGGCCTAATGATTATGATTGACCCAAAGTAACCAATCGTATAGGCGACGGTTGACACTGGCAACAATCATTTGCTTACCACTCACTTTTCTCTCTGGCTACTTTGTACGTGGTACGCCCATAATTCATCATGTCACTAACCTTTCTAATAGGGAATGAACTTTCAACACCAATGTAAGTCTTCGCAATCCCTTAATTTTGGTGTACTTACTGTCTTGCGTTGATGGTCACAGGGAGTGTACATCACAGTAAGCTATACTAGTGTCATGAATAGGAGGTATCACTAAGATAATCATTACCCCTTTGAATATAGACAGCGACGTTCTGTAAGTGCATCTCCCTTACGCATATTACTTGAATTAGACATCTCTTGATCTAGTTTCTGGGAAATTGCGCTGCCAGCTATGGTGGTTGTTATCACGCTGTTCATGTGGTCTGATTTCATTAGCTTGAAGCATTTCTTAGAAAAGAAGATCGTGATCAGGCAAAGTCGAAGATCGGTTAGTCATTTTCTTCATGCCTCGTCACTGCACATCGTCCGTTGTTCATTAATCACAATAAAGCAGTGATTTCTACTACTGCGAACCCATACTCTTAATTCTGCCAGGTGGTCCATGATTTTTTTCACATTATTCTCGCTCCTTGCTCACTAAGCAGAATTGAATTAGACACTGTCGTTTATTGTAATATTGCTGCACAATTATGACGTTTCAATCTCGGAATTTCATCGACAAAATACCATGCACTCCTTCTAATTTCTGCCTTGGTTTCTGAGACACTGAATATGATCCGTTTTATTTTCCTGAAAGTCAGCTCTCGGAGTCGATGCCAGGGATAATACTGTGTAGATCTATCCTGAGAGCGGTGTTTTGGAGGGTATTCATCACGCTACGTGACTACAGTCTGTGCACTGTGTCACACTGTCACCTACGCGTCCAGGCTATCAGAGTCTCAGAGAACAACAACTGCAGATTATCGCACGGTCGTTTCTCCTCACGTGGACAATAGTTTGTATGAATTCATACCAAGCATACATTCTGGCGAACATGCCTCATGCTCATCACCGGAATACAAGGCTGCTTACTTCCGGAAGGCTAATGACTCTGCCATAGTGTATTGCCTGGGAGTCTAGGACGGTCCCGCTGGCGCTCGGGAAGTTATATAGCAGTCATATAACATGTACAGAAGAGCTCTCTACGCAGATCATCGACATGTTTGATCAGGGATTCCCCCTCACACCTCTTGACGTTTTTGCCGGTTTGCTCGCGGCCATATCATCTTTGGTGATATTTATTGTATACCCTCACCAAAGTTCTTCGTTACCCCTCCCCCCAGGTCCGAAGCCCCTTCCTGTCATCGGGAATGCTCTCCAAATCCCCACCAGAGATCCGCGATCGACGTATCACAAGTGGCGAAAAGTCTATGGCAAGTATATCTGAACGATAGAAGCCTTCTGCCAGTTAATTTATCCTCTTGATCATCAGGTGATATTGTACACCTTACCGCAGCAGGTGAACATATTATTATCCTGAACTCTGCGCGAGCCGCCTTTGATCTACTAGAGAAACGTGGAAAGATTTACTCTGACAGACCCGCGTCTGTCATGGTTAAGATGTACGTTATATATGTCTAGGCTTTCCTTATTTGAACTATCACAGGGTTGGCCTCGATAAAACCTGGGTCCTTTTGCCATACGGTGATACACTGCGCCAATTCCGTCGGCTTGGTCGCCAAAGCATGGGTATGCATGCCATTGGGGAGTACAAACTTGTTCAAGAAGAAGAAGCTCGCTTTTTGGCCAAAGCCGTCATAGATTCACCGAATGACTTGATTGACCATATCAAACGGTTGGTATCATATACTTAGTTATACTCACCCAACAACTCATGCATCCTTCCCACAGTGCTACCAGTATTACTTTACTACGCATCCTATATGGTTACACACCGTCAAATGAACTCGATGCACTTAATACCGCGGCGCAGAAACTCGTAAGCGACTCGTCAATCCTTATCTTGGCAAGCGCAAGGCTGTTGGATTTATTCCCTTTCTGTGAATTTCCACATGCCCAGAATTGGCTTTCCACTAACTGGTTGATTTTCTGTCTGCTTCAAAATTCATTCCCATATTGCAGTAAGGCATATCCCAGCATGGTTTCCTTTCGTATCATTTCAAAAAAGAGCGAAGGACCTCGGCAACATTTTCCGCTACGTTTTCAATACACCGTTTGAAGCTGTAAAACGAAACCTAGATACAGTATGTGTCCGTCTGTATTACAATGCCACCTTTCACATGTTATTCATTTCTAAGGCTGGAGAAGAATACCATCCAAGCAGTTCCATATGTGCGACTCTTCTCTATGAGGGTACCAATGAGCAATATTTTGGCCCAGAAGGAGAAAATCTAATCAGGACATTTTTGGGTTCAATATACCCCCGTTCGTAGTCATAGTTATACATTTATCTTGGGTTCCTTATAGAACTCATTATTCCACAAACCTCTAGCTGGTCAAGAAACGGTGTGTTTCTCGCCCTTATTTTAGACGGATCTAAACCCGTTTCAGTCTGCGTCTACATTGGCTACATTCTTTATGCTAATGGCGACCCATCCACAAGTCCAAGCCAAAGCCAAAGCAGAGATCTCATCTGTTGTTGGAGATCACCGCCTTCCGGCCTCATCAGATAGACACTTGCTCGTGTATCTACAAGCACTGCTTAAGGTATTAAACCTTAAAGCTTCCACTTTTAGCTACAGTGATGTTTAAAGATCTCGAATTTCAGGAAATACTAAGATGGCACTCAGTGGTCCCTCTCGGTCAGGCATCTTCTTTTAACCATCAAATATTTAACGAATGGTCATCAGGTCTACCCCACCGTTCCATGGCAGAGGATGAGTATAATGGGTATAGGATTCCTAAAAATTCCATCGTTTTTCCTAACGTGTGGTATGTTTTCTTTTTAAATCCACATATTCGCACTTCCTTTCACTGCAATTTTATTAGGGAAATGATGCATGATCCAGAAGTCTATCCAGATCCGTTCTCCTTCAGACCAGAACGTTTTCTCGATGCTGGGGGGAAAACACAATCAGCACCCCAGCCTAGTCCATTCACGTTCGTGTTTGGTTTCGGAAGACGGTAACGTTAAATCGGTTGACTTATGGAAATATCTAGTCTTATTTGTTGTCCAGCTCGTGTCCTGGAATGTACTTCGCGGAGGCATCACTCCTTATCACTATGAGCACGATACTTGCCACCTGTCAGATTGAGCAGTGCTGTGACTCCACCGGGTTGGAGATTCATATTGAACCCGAATTTACGCCCACCCTAGTGACGTACGTGTCCTTTTCTCGCGTAATTACTGCCGTCTCAAGAAAAGGATTAGTCACCTTCTTCCTTACAAATGCAGCGTGAAGCCCAAATCGCAACACGCTATGAACTTACTGCGGCATGCCCTTGATGACGCTCGTGCCAGTTAGTGTTGCGCGTCGTTGAGGTTACCAGAGTTCCACCGGGGGTTTTGAACGTTATAGGAATCGTGGATGAAGTATTATAATTTCTTTTGTGAGCGCGTGCTTGCTTTGCGTTAGCCAGTTGCGATTAGTCTAGCCTTTGCTGCTGGGACAGATAGTGTATGATGTAGGAAATTTGTCGGCTTGAAGGCTCCTGTTTCAGTTTAATGTGAATCGAAACACAAAATGGGAATTTGTAGCGGGGTTTCCCCCCTTGGACTTCAAACTAGGGACTCGGAACGCACTAGTTATTCCATATATACATGACGTTGGTGACGAGTTATTGATTGTAAATTGGACAGGGAACACCGCGAAGGTCAGATTTTAACGTCCAGATGTTTTATCTATCATTGTCTTGGCCTAGAGCGCGTTCGAGACGTGGCCCACTTTGTTCGTTACTAAATAGAGATGGCAACCTGAGGCTCGGCAGGCTCAGGGACAAGTGCTTTTTGTATTGGAATTTTATTAGAATAAATGTAGGCTTTGATGGGAATGTGTTACAAAAAGTGTCGTGTGACGTTTACGCATTGCAAGTTAATTTCCACTTAGGCGGTACTGTGATCGCGTCAGCAATGATCACGTGATCGACCTCAACGATTATTAATCCAGGAGTTCTCTGAATCACCTCACACTGGTACAATCGCACCGCGTACCAAGCTGCCTCCTCAAATACTATCCCTCGATCCCCTTGATAATTCTTAATAAATGAAGTTGAAACGCGAGCTCGGAACGATCGACGCGTCAGACATGGTCATCGACCACCCTCGAACCAAGCGCCGCAAGCGGGGCTCATCTGTAGCGTCACCTTCTGTTAATGAAGATGTTGATATGGCCAACGGGGCCAGTAGCGATGTTACGGCGGCAGAGAAGGAGGGTACCCAAGATGTGAAGGAGCTAGGACTCAAGATATTTCAGGCGGTGAAGACCGCGAAAGGGAAGGAGTAAGTCCGAGTCGCACAGTTCACTGGTCCGTACCTCATTCCTCTGCCATGCGCGCCTTTTCAGCGACCGCATCCTCTCGCATGACTTTATGCGACTGCCTTCAAAGCGTCAATACGCCGACTACTACAATTTGATAAAACGTCCTATAGCTCTTGATGAAATCAAGGCCCAGCTCGACAGCAATGCTTATCCTTCTATTGACGGAGTGAAACGGGACTTTGACACCTGCTTTCGAAATGCAAAGAAATATAACATTAGAGATAGTCAGATCTGGCGAGATGCAAAAGCGCTGCATGTTTGTTTTATTCACCTATGTCGCCCTATAGACTTGCGCTAATGGATGGGCTTCTAGAAAATTGTTTCTGCAGAGTATAAAGCGCTCACGGGAACTGAGGATGACATCGATGTCATTGGTTCAGATGGCGGTGACGATGGCTCAGACGAAGACGATGGCAAGGGTAAATCAAAAGGACGATCAGGACGACCAACGAGCCTCAACCGATTGATCAAAGCGCGTATGCAGAAGCTTGTGGACAAGACGGATGACACGCACGTCCTACAGTCTATCTCGATCAAAGTGTTGCTAATAGTTATTTCTCTCTTACAGAGGTCGTCTCATGACCGAGGTCTTTATGGAACTGCCACAAAAGAAGGTTTACCCATACTACTATAAGACCATCAAGAAACTCATGTGTTTCGACATGATATTTGTGCGTCTCACTATGCCGATATAATAATTCTTCTACTGATTCAAACACAGAAAAAGATCAAACGGAAAGAATATGCAAACATTTCTGAATTCGCTGCCGACGTTGAGCTTGTATTTTCTAACGCCTTAACCTTTAACGAGGAGCATAGTCTCATATGGGAGGATGCAACTGCACTCAAGGTCCGTGCAACTTGTTGATTGATTCATTGTTGTTGATATTAGTGCTACAGGACTATTTTAGAGTCCTTATGTCTGACCTTCCAGAACCTCATACCCTCCCAGAATATGCTCCTACCGTCAATCATGCACCCGCACAAAACGGGAAGCTCAAACTGCGAGTACCGGCGCCTTCACAGGCTTCAGTCAATGCGACAAACACTTCCAACGGCACCGTTTCTTTGAAAGTGAAGCTTCCTGCTGCGGCTGCTGCCCCTACTCCACCACCCGCCCATACGACACATTCACAATCACATGCCAGTCAATCCTCACGTCAATCGCAACAGGTTCCAAAGCAAACCACTAAGTCACCAAATATAGCCGCCCGACCGCCCCTAGCGCAATCGCAAGCTTCGCAACCGCCAAGTACCCAGACTTCATCATATCTCCATCCTGCCACATTTTCTCACGTTAATCCACAACAACCGCAGCCACAGTATCAGTATCACTCTCAACCTCCATCTCAAACACACTCTGCTACTCATTCAACATCGCCTTCGCCTTTGCCGCCCACCCCAACTCCGCCCAATGCCACATTTGATCACCCGCTACGATCTGTTACACTGAAAACATTGCCTTTAGGTCGTACGCTCAGGCTAGACTCCTCAGATGGTGTCCGTACATGGGTGTTAGTGCTCGGCAAGGGTGAAACTTCTATCGACATCCGCGACGTAAGGTTCCTGGAAGTTGAAGAGAGCGAGGAAGAGGAAGAAGACGAAAGTGGTAAGGCGAGTGGCAAGGGAGAAGTGGTCGTGAAGGCCAACGGATCGCCCATCAATGCCAAAGTTCCGAACAAGAAGGAAGGAGAAGGGGTTTGGGAGGTGACTGAACTTAAAGCAGGCACAAACCTCTTGGAGGTGGGGGAACGAGCAGGTGAAATTTGGAAGATCGTCTTGCAGCGAGTTGGCATGAAACCTTAATTATTTTCCTTTCACTTGCCGTCAACACTTCGTTTGTCTATTCTACAATATTGCTAGCCGTACTGCAAATGTATTACCATATCCATTGCTAAAGGTTCCATAATAACAGTTGACAAAAGAAATGAATACTTGATATGATGGTGCCTCAGTCTGAACTATGGACTTAACTATGGCACTTCATCATCCTCGTCGCTGGCGCTTGCGCTCTCTGGAACATACCGTCGATAATGCCCAACCTCTTCCCCACGACTTTCAATATATCTGCGCAAAATTTCCTCTCGACTCTGCTCACGCACTTCGAAACCTTCAGAGCCTCTTCGCACCCTTGGTATATCCCACGGGTTTTCACTATCTCCTTCGCCGTCTTCAAAAGGATGGCCATATTCGTCAGATGAAGAGTGTCGTGAAGTAGAATATGCTCGTTGTTCATCATCTGAGTCCTCCTTACCAGTGGATGGTCGATATGCGGGATGATATGGTGGTACGTCAGATCGGCCAAAATTTTTTTGTGTTCGCCGATATGTATTGGAGGGATGGAGATTTGGGTTCACACCTTTGCCGTACGTCCATGGGGAGGTGTCCTTGTTGAAATCGTGAGCAGGGCCCGAATATTCCTCCTGCCTATAGGGATCTTCGGGTGGCCACATGTCTTGTGCGGCTGAATCTGAGAAATAATACACGAAGGAATTAGCATGGCAAGTTCGCTATGCAGTCACAAGATAGAAAAAGAATAAGAGGATGAAACTATATCAGAAGATGAGTTTTGTAGGAGACAACCCTTCCAACAGCACCCACCTTTACAATCCCAAGTTTTTCCCAGACTCTAAATCCCGAACATGACGCCGAGCACGCGGCGCTACATCCTCCATCTCATATTCATTATGACGAAATTCAATCCATTTACCTTCTCCATTTGCAATCCTAAATTTCAGCCCTGTCGAAGTCTCTTTGATGGGGAAGGGCCAGTAGAGCGGTGAAGGCCCAAGAACCGAATAAGCATTCTCCTTGATACCGAGATTCTGCGCAATAGGTGTTACAACTATTCCTGAAGTAAAATGTATGATACTTACGTAAGGAAACTTGATCTTGAACCAATACTCAAATAAGCATGAAGCTATCAGCGAGAATATTACATACTTCACGTATCTTGCCTCTTCGTATAAGTGTTGCGACTTTGTCCTTCTCCCAGCCCTCGATGGTGGTGGTGTTGGTTAAGAGACAATAAATATGGTAGCCACTAATAGAGAATCATCAACTGGATTTCTACCGTGGGTTCCCATAAAAATCAACCTGAACGCCCCAACGGCCAATATAACGGGAACACAAAAGACGTAGTTAAGTATTATAAAGACCAGCTCTGTAGACGAAGGTTCGATCTAGATCATAGTTGGGATTAGCCATCAAGAGCGGGGGTTAACGTTCGACTATATTTACCCAATAACCTCGTGCAGTATCATATGCGCTCAATGCGCGCGCTGTGAGCATCCAAAGATGGTATGTGCATGAGATATCGACATAGACCAAGAATCGGATGAAGTGGGCATAGTTGAAATGACCAACACAGTTGTTCACCCACGGACAATGATGATCTAAATTGTCGATCGAAGCATCAGTGGTATGTAGAATGAGTCAATGATAGGTTTACCCATGCGCAGTACACAACTAGGTAGAATTTCGAAATGAGATCGACGGGGAGCCATTGAAGAGAATACACATACCGACCACATTGCCTGCAATGGTGGGCGCGAGGAGGTTTGAAGCTATCGCAGGTACGGCAGAATCGTGGTCCTCCTGTAAGTTTCTTAACTTCATAATCGTCTCCTTCGGGTTTCTGAGGCAAAGTTTGTTGTCAAACGATGCAACATAGCCCATCTTGGGAAGGCGCTCACCCATGCGTTTGGAACCCTTCCCGGGTCAGTTACAACTGTCATAAAGTAATTCCAATAGAGCAGTCCAATAAGAGCACTGGCGACAATAAAGCTACAGATCGTCTCATGGGATGGATCAGAATGCAATGTCCTTACTTGAATGGCCCGAGGAGCTTGAGGAGATCAATGGATATCTCTGAACCATACCATGGATATATCACGAATATTTGAACGGAATAGGCGATGAATGCGATGAGTAGAGTTGTGCACGTCACCCATATTCGTCCAAATAGTCTGGTAGTACGAGAAGAGACCATTGACACTTCCAAAGAACCGTTGAACCCAGTGAAAGAATGAGGGTATCTCAGCGAAATATTAGGTAGAGTGATAGCTATAAGGAATGATACTGAAACGAGGTAACAGAACAGTACACGCGCTGAGGCTGAGAGGCGGCGTGCTAGGTTTTGCTTCCGCCATATGATATTACGTTATATCATGGACTCGGATAATGAACCGGTGGTTTTGGTATTTAGAATTAATGAGCTGCCGGTAGATAGTTATCCTAGGAGTTCTCGCCAACTTCCCAGCGCAAGAATTCAAGCACATTCAGCCCACCCTCCTTTTCTTTTCTGGTCATTGTATTATTTACTGCCCATGTCCTCAAAACCGTTTCCACATTTTCTCCTCCGGAGGTTGCCAGCATATCAAAGGATTGGTTATAGAGTGCCTTATCGCCTTCACCACAGACACTGCTGGCGCGCAACCCAACAATTTGTCTCGCCAGTCCACGTTCTAACGAGCTTAGTTTTGTTTCGAATGTTTCGTCATCGAGGAGCTCTTCAAGACGGGAAGCAGGCGAAGTTCTAAGTTCAACTGCGACCAGTGCACCAAGCTTGCCTTGCACATCGATGGCAAGAGTGGAAGGGTGTTCCGGTTTGGGAAGCGCGCAATGCACATAATGACCTATTCGCAAGCCCATACCAGATTGTGGGGGAATAGGATTATGCGAAAAGAGCACTGCTCGACGAATGCTTATATTCTCGCCTACGGCCAGTATAACCTCACGGATACTCTCGGAGACGGTGAGTTCCTTGTGTTCGTTGTCTCGAAGCGTAAGAATTGTTTCCTGCAGATGCTTCAAGTTGACAGGAAGGATGAGAGAGGATGCTTGGTCGATTGGGGCAAGGGACAATGGACGGTTCGCCATTCTTGCGACGGTAAAAGCCAAGTCCTGTGTGAGCTTCCGGAAAAGTTCGTTCCTGCCCACAAAATCCGTTTCGCAGTTGACTTCAATCATGGCTGCGCGAATGCCCTCCTCACAACGATTTCTGCTACCCCGGCTTAGGACACAAACACCAATTAGTCCTTCGCCTGCGAAGCGTCCGGAGACCTTTTCAGCCTTTTGCTGCCCAGTGAGGACGCGGTCTCGCTCGAGCCATTCGAGTGCGCCCGATAGATCACCCTCTGAAGCTGTCAGAGCCTCTCTGGCTTTCTTAATAGTCGCTGTAGTGCGTTTACGGAGCTCTGCGACGAGCTTTATCGAAGATGTGGGAGTGGAAGAGGAAGAATGCCTAAAACAAGGCTGACCGACACGCAGCACATGACGCGAGACAGATGCAAGTAGCATCATCCGGAAATTTGTCAGAAAAATGTATATTATGTAACACTCCTATAGCACTTTCTTGACTGCAACCATATAATGAGTTTATGGCTGGTACAGTACACGTTAGATGGAATATTTAACTCGTGTACGAGTGAGACGATGTAACGAACGAGGCTTTCAACATGCCATAACTGGAATGAAAACGACGAAGACAAGATAAAATGGTCCAAGGAGTGCTAGTGTTCATGAGTAAGAATGCAAAGTATAACATACAGAAACGTCGATATGAGTCCATTTAGGTCTCCCTCATCGGTATGGGTATGGCTTTGGCGGTGCTGCTCCAGGAGGCAATGATGGTCCAGAATTCACTGAACTTCGCGAAAATCGATTCGGGTTCGGTGGAGGAGCGGGCGGTGGATTCTGCGATGCCCGTCTTGCTTGAGGCCTGGCCACTCGTCGCACGCCTTCCGGGCCAGGCACTGGACCATTGTCTGCGAGACTGATGCCGCGGTTGTTGCGGCTTGCAGCATAGAAAGCAGCGCTGCTTTGCGTCGGCATTTCTTCAGGTTCCGTGCTGTATGCGTAAGGTTCCTCGTACCCTACAGCTGCCTGGGGCTGTGAGTAACGGTACGGGTTCTGCGTTTCAATGGGAAATTGCGACGAAATTGTGCTCTGACGAAGAACGCCGCCCGATCCCATGCGTGTCATGTGTGACTCGATTGAAGCTTGACTTGGCGGTTGCATGGATGAATGGTGATCGTGGGATTCTTGTGAATAGTCCTGAGAGTATTCACCACCGGGCGAATGAGGCAATAGCCGTTGATAAGAGCCGTCAGGGCCTTGCATGTATGGTGTTGTGGCATCTTCGCTCGAACGCGAGTTACTCATATTAGACACTGGGGAACCTGGCGACGGTCCACGACCTAGAGGCGCTGGTAATTGCAAGAGAGGAGAGTTCTCATATCTCGCCCGTGGAGGGCCACTGAAAGGATCTCCATCAAAGGCATTTGCAGTGAACACTGTGGGCGGGGCGGTATATGTGTCCGAGGTTGATACCATCGAGAACCTGTTGCTGCCGTCCTCAAAACTGCTAAAAGGATCAGGAGAATGACTAAATAAACGAACGTGTAATACATACCGTTTGGGGGAATCATAATATGTGGAATCACGGGAGTGTGTTCCGCTCTTCCATCGCCTATCTCTTTCGAACTCTGCCCACCGCTTCATGACAATGTGCGAAGAATCAAATTCACCCTCCTTGTCACCGTGGTTTGCGCCCTCTTCGCCTGAGATCTTGCGTGTTGTACCCCACGAGAAGTCATCAAAGTGCCAAAAGGCATACGCGGGAAGTACAAAGTTCCAAATCGGCAGTGATAGCAGATAGATGAACATCCAACCGACATACGCAATTTTGCGTGATGTCAGCACAATGAGCAGACCAGGGAGACCGAGAATGATGCCGAGTAAGACAAGGGGTATAGTAGTGTTCTGGTGGTTGGGGATAATAGAGATGACAATGAGGTAAATGGTAAATGAGATGGCGGCCGGTAAAACAAGTGTACCCATGAGTTCCATAAACACGACAAACTGCATTGAGAAGCAGAACGTGCCGCAGAGGTCGCGTACAAGTAGCAGCTCAGCGAGGTTGTGAACGGTCGAGTTGATCCATCGCCGCCGTTGCGACAGTAGGACTCCAAAGGTATCTGGCACAATTGTCTTACATACAGCCTGTGGACAAAACATCATCTTGCGTTTTGGAAATGTTTTGAGCATAAGGGTCGTCAGGTATCTATCCTCGCCAAGGAGGAGCAGGTTCTTCTTGTGCAACGTGTCAACAATGTTCTCAGAGTAGTGTTCGACGATGTCAGGGTTCGCGAGTACAGGCACCCAATATCCCAAGTTCCCTTTCGGGGCCTTGATACGATACATACTGAAACAGCCGGGTAAACATGTCACACCTCCAAACATAGACTCGAACGCTTTGGTAAGGTGGTGCGAAATGTAGTATTCGAAGACTAAGCATGGCTCAGTGAACGAACGCGTGGTATAATGACTCTCACTCACCTTGGATCATCGTCACCCATGTTTCCGCCTTGTTCGCGATCTTGGTCTCTCCACATAGGCCCATAATCTCCTCGTCATGCGCCATGCAGGCGGCCATCCGTGTAAGCGAGTCGGGAAATACTTTGGTGTCCGCATCCACACAAAGTACATATTCATAGCGATCCGGGCTAACGCCCGTGACTCGCCACATAGCATTGAAGAATTCATACTCCATGGTGGTCATACGCTCATCGAACATGACTTTCTGCAAGAATGACATGAGGACAATCTGAGAGTCGCGCTTGCCGCGATTTCCGGGTTTGGGGTCATTCGCTTCGAGGGGGTTGCCGCACTTGGCAATAAGGACCATAGGTACTCGTTGTTGTTTGGACATCTCAACCGTATTATCATCATACTCGTAGAACCCGGCATACACTCTCGCCATGTTATGACGCTTGTGTCCATCGGCAATAGCAACGTACGAGTGTGCTTCGACTTCATCTGGGGGGGTGATGAGTTCCTTCATCATCGAGAGCACAATGTCAGGGGTCGTGAGTGTGTTGCCTGAGCCCTTGACCATGCCATCCGCGATTACCATTATAACTTTGTGCGAGTTGGGATAATCGGTTGTCGCGAGCGAGTCAAGGGTCGTGCGGAGACCCTCGACAGACTCCGAGTAAGCAGTCACTAGGCAGATGGAGTGCCCAAGAGGGAAGTTGAACGGCTCCCAGTCCGATGCTGGTTGTGGCACGACATTGTGAAGTGGAAAGGGACACACGGTCAGTGATGGATCCGACACAGACTGACGTGTTGTCGAGCCGTCCGCAAGAGAAGTTGACGAGCGCGAGTTGCGCATCCCAAAGCCATACCCGGGGGATTCGGGTGGAACGAGATGTGACTTCGCGGTGGAACCATATGTGCTCTGCATAGTTTGTCGACGGTAGCCATTTGATACATCTGATCCATATGTCGTCATAGGACGCCCGCCAGGTCCTTTCAGGCCCGAGTCTTTGGTGAATCGACTTGTGACTGGTAAGAAAGCTGCACTTTTCCTGCCGTGGTGCTTGTGCAACTTTTCGCCGGAGAGTCCGTCCTTCTGCACTGTCGGTCGGTATCGTCCTGGAGCGGGACGGTATATATCATCGGTCCAGTTCTCAATCTCCGCGGCACGTTGCATCCGTTGCTGATACGTCTCGCGATCAAACGCGCCGAGACGCCATGAAAAAAACCAGCCGAATATAACAGCCATCCCGAAGCGAATGGCGACGACACCAATGATGAAAACTAGCGAGATGACAAGTACGACCTCGGAGGCGACGCAGCCAATAGTGTTGGTATCTATGAAACCGACGGTTACGATGTCCTGCAGGCAATGGAACATGTCTTTCTGCTGTGACCGGTAGACTGACATGGTGGCGTCGCGACCGGTATAATTATTAGCCACCTTAAGTTGATCAAATAGCGCAGGATATTGTACTTGACTCCTATCGAGCCATTGCAACAGGTTGAAGTCAAGAACGGAACTAGTCATGTGTGAGGAGTGTGTTCATGTAGAAACATGCTCGACTCACGATTCAAATACGGCAAGGTTGCGTTGAGGATTCTTAACGTCGTCCCACGTGTAAAAGACCTGGCCTTCAGGGACGGTACCAGCTAATGTTTGACGAGACGTCGAGTCTGTGTGACAGAACGTAGAAGAGTCGTAACCGGTCTTGTTGGCAGGAGACGTTCCAAACTGATTAAAAAGGTTGCATGGGAAGTACCAACCAAGATTACCGCCTGAATTCGTGATTGCACTGCCTGAAGATGCAGTGATTTGAGTTCTACAATTGAGATTAACCTTTTGGAAAAGGAAAGAAGCATCCATGCCGCCAGCATTAAAGGGCGCAGTAAATAGTGGGTTTTGTTGACCGTTGAATAATCCGGGGACAGCGGGATGATTGAACTTGGAAAAGTCATAGTCGTACCCATTGATGATGAGGGAGCCTTTATCAACGCTACCCGTGTGAAAGCGCAATGGAGGTTTTCCACAGACTGTTTGCGTGAAACCAAATGTAAGAAACCCGACGGCGGCCATGAGGACGCAAACGAAGGAGAGTAATCCCATTTTCTCGCGCCAAGCACGTTGTTGTTCAGGAGTGCGGATTCCACACGTCGAAAGGAGAAAGGGAGGAACACAACATGTGAGTAACCAACAATAGATCATGTAAGCATCCTTTGGACCAGGTGCGATGTTTTCGAAGCATCCGCCGTTCTTGCCTGATTCAGGCTGAGCAGCTCCTTGTTGAGAGCGCCGTCGGCGAAGTGTAGCACCGCGCTTAAAAATTGAGAGACCAGACTCGGGGAGATCTTCTTCTCGAGCAAGAAGAGACTTCCCTCGGCGGAGGCCTGGAGCCTGGGGGTAATTTCCAGTGGCTAAGGAAAGTTGAGTGATGACAATAAGTGAATGTAGCTAGAAAACGTACTAGACGGCATTACGCGGCCCTCATTCTCCATTTGAGCAACATGGTTGCGGTAATACCATTGGCGATGACCAGGCTCAATCTTCTCTCGGTCTGGCCTGACTAAACTCTTCTTCCTTCCAACCCGTGCGCCAAAAGCACCGCCCGCACCTTCCTCATCGTTTTCATTCATGAGATCTTGTGGTGTGGGAGGGAGTGGTTGGTCTCTGGAGCCTTGATGCTGCGGGTAGCGAGCCTGGATGGGAGAAGCACGATCGCCTCTCTCTATTGGCTGAAAGGACACAGAGCCAGAGGAAGGGATCTGCTGAGGAGTTGGCCTCATGGGTGGCATGTTTGCGGAAGATTGCCGGCCTGGGTGCGCAGAACGCGCAGGACGTTGGGAGGACATGAGGAGAGGAGGCGGCAAGGGGCCGTCGGGAAGCCGACCTGTGACGGTACATAGCGGAGTTTGAATACCATTTACGAAGCATGCGCTCTCTCAGCACATTTCAGTTATGTTTTTGGACAGCTCTCAGATTCGAACTCGTGATTAATAACATATAATTCTTGAACGTTTGAACATTCGGGTCACTGCCATTCACATAACATACTAAAAAACTCCAGTAAGTTGCTCATAATACATCTAGCTCCTATGTTTTGCTTCGCTGGGACTCTAAGGGCTGGCGCTGCAGACTGATCAGTTATCAATACCGGTATAAATACGAGTCTAGGAATCCTTTCCTTCAGACGTAGACGGCGTCCCTAGCCATCGATATTAAACGCTTTGGATAGGGGTAGCAATGATGTCTCATGGGGACAGCTTACATAAATTCCTGAGTAGGATGATTTTCCGACACGGCACAATGTTGGCCAGAGTAGATGTGTACATTACATGTATAGAGCCTGCCGGTTTGGAAAGCGCCCAGTCTAATTATCATTATACGGGAGAAAACATAATGAAAGGAAAAACAACGCTCACTAAAATGGATATTCTTCTGACAGCGCCGTTGTGATCTCGGTTGCCTACATACTGTCGTCCGGTTGGAGTATTTCCGGCCGTGAAATGAAGGAAGCTCCGGATCTTCGTCAACGTTTATCCCTTGTAAGCTGTGTTTCCGTAGGTTTCCGTCGTCCGACGTCGCGAGGAAAGTCGGTCGTGTGAAATTGAGAACCAAAGATAGAAATAAGAAGGGAAAACGTTGTACGTACAGTAAATAAGGAGTAATAGTAAGCTTAGAATTTTGGAGTCCTATGTGTGACCACACATATGGCAGGCAGGATGATGTTCATGAGACGCGATTGTTGGAGTGTGATCCTGTGACAATTGTGACCAATCGCGACGGCAAAGCAAACCCAAAACCTCATGAGTCGTTTAGGCAAGTCTACAACAGCATATAACTATCCTTATCTCATCTTCTCACAGCTTCATCCTCACCTCTACGCAAGAAGGCGCGCCTTTCTTCGCCTACGTATGATGCCCAATTCGCCGACTTCGACACCTTGGATTTCCAGGCGCTGGATGAGCTCGAGACATGTTTTTCGCAGAGTACATCTGCAGCTCTCCCTTCCCAGACTGCCCAGAGTAATCCACTAGACAAGAAGGAGAAACGCAGGCTTGCTGAGGAGACGCTGGAACCAGCCGGGTATGAAGAGCATGACGACTCAGGCATTATGCTGGAAGATGTGGAAGAAGGGTGTTCAACTATGGCTCCTACATCCTCCATCCCGATTGTCACGCAAGCATCGTTTCATGCAGTGGGGCTTACATCCGCTACACCCGTTCTTTCTGCGGTGGACAAGTCAAATGGTCCTGCTATTGGCTTCAGCTCGGCAGCATTCCTCCCAGTGTCCTTGATGGTGTCTGCGGCTGATCTAAATCCAAATGTTCACCGTTCACCGTCGCCCGAGGTGCCCCCTGAACCTGATCATGATGCATGGTTCGCTCCACTTGGGGATACCACACTCCCAACAGCATTTGCGTCTGCATCCACCTTGACAACATTGGGAATACCCGGTGGTATTTCTGGTGCTGCAACGCCAAAGCTTGTTGATTTTCCCACCAAGATTCGTGTAGGAACCTGGGCTTCTCCGTCAACTGCTGCACTTGAAAAGGCTAAAGAAAAGCTCAAAGTCTGGGAGGCTGAAATTGATAGCGAACTCTCGGTGGCAGATTGCTCTTCCCTTAGTACTGATACAGACAACAAACCAGCGGGTATCAGCAGAGAGCCGCTTAAGGGAGTCGAGAACTCGATTTCGTCCGCCACGTTGTTTGCAACGGCTCCAAGACCGTCTGCGTCCATACCCGGAGACTCTACCTCTCCTGTTGCCGGGCGTGCTGCACCGTGCCCGTTCAAGGCCCCGGCCCTAAAAACTCCTCGAGCTGATAATAGTTTCTCTACGCCGTCCCATCCAACCCGATCCATTGTGACCAATCCCGTTCTCGCTCGTAGCAGTGCCGCAACCGACATCATTCTTCCGGGGTGGCCTCTTCCCCCATCCTCCTATCCTACTCCTATTACGCCCATCCGGCCCAACGTGTCACACGCAAGTCTCTTGCCCCAGACCCGAAGTTCCTCTACGCCTTCCAATATCCCTAGATCCCACAATTCATTGCAGCAGCAAGAAAACACCCCTAAGAAAGCAAGACCTTTAGGCCTTACAGTCCGTGCACATGCGTTCACAGGCTCAGCATCCAGACCAAAGTTTGTCACTCCGTTCAAGAAAGGCATAAATCCTGGTGAACAGAGAAGACAAATTCAGCCCAATGTATCTCAACCGAAGACGCCATCGAAGATACAACAACAGGTGCAACCGCAACCGCATTATGAAGGCAAAGGCAAAGGACGAGAGATAATGCTGGACCTGCAGAAGAAGAAACCTGACGCATCTAATCCTAAAGACATGGTCGATCTCCGTAAGTATATTTGAGGCCGCATATGATGACCACAAAACTGAGCGCGCACAGCTGCATCCGTAGCAAAGAAACCAAGCCGTTTAGGATTGGCTGACTCCGGGCTTGTGCCACAAACACATAGCCATGAACAACTCAGTGACATGGGACTGTTGGTGTCTTCTCCCTGTAATCATCCTTGTCTCACGTCATTTTCAGTGATATTAGTCTTCTCAACCTCACCACCGTCTCACACTTCCTTTACTATCGTTTCAACCCTTCGAACATTCATAGCCGTGCGCCCTCTACACAGATGTCCCTTGGTCCAGACACGGCACTCAGTACACTGCTCGCTATGGGGTGCAATCTCGCAACTAAAGAATGGGTAGACAATCATTGGTCATTGATACTTTGGAAGATGATCGGCATGGCATGTCTTGAGCCTACTGCATTGGAAAAGAGATGGTGCTGGGATGAAGTCATACGTCAGCTGCGTTATAGGTCCGCATCTCTCTTATCCGTTGTGATTCTTCTAAACGGCGAATTCGAATTATCCGTAGATATAAACGCGAGCTTGAAAAAGGATCACGTCCTTCCTTGCGGCTGATCACTACTCGAGATGCTCCATCTACTGGGCCAATAGTCTTTTGTGTATCTGATATCTTTTGGACAGACGAATACGTCGACGGCGAGGGCCGGCTAGTGCTCGCGCATCCGGAGCTCGAGATTACAGATGGTTGGTACAGGCTCCGCGCTAATGTCGATGAGGCACTTGCCCGCGCGACGAGGAATAAAGTCCTGAGGATAGGAAGAAAAGTCGCATGTTGCGGAGCTAAGGTATCCCAAGAATTGGTAATTGAAGAAATCTGATAGGAATATGTTATTAGCTGGAATCATCGAAAAAAGACCCGATGGAAGTGTTAGATGCATACGGAAGCGTACACCTCGTGCTCTGCGGCAATTCGACTCACCTCGCACCGTGGCATGCCAAACTCGGATTCCAGAGTGTACCGTTTGTCGCAACGTTGGGAAGTCTGTCCTCGGATGGGGGTGGTATACCTCTTATGGACTTGGTTATCATGCAGGTTAGACACTCACGTTTAAACTTTCATTTCTGGATGTTTCCTGAATTGCACGCCCGTCTTAAGGTGTTTCCAGTGGGATTTATTGAATTTATCACAACAGAGAGTGGTGAAGTGATTCGTGAAGGTCCGCGGACCGAAAAAGACGAGGCTATGGAGGAGGACCGCTGGAAAGTTAGTCTAAGACCCGACCCCGGCGAATACGTTACTCATCCATTTTATTTCTGTAGAACCGTCGTTTCGATGAAGCTGCAAAGCTTCAGGAGGCGCTAGAGAGGAAATTGCATCGGATCGAGAAATATGCGGATCGGCTTGAAAACATAGCGGGCGATGGGTTCCAACCTGCAGAAGATGGTTTGTTATTCAGCGTGCGCGCTACATTTTGTATACTCATTACCGCCTAGAATCTCCACCCGACAGCATCGAAGACCTAGCCGAAGAGCTGGAAGACAGCGAGGACCCTGCATACATCTTCAAGAACCTAAATAAAAGAGATGCCGGATGGCTATCCCTACACCTACGAGATAAGTGTCAATCTGGTAGAGAGAAAGCTGATGATGACATCGAACGAGAGTTGGCAGTATGTTCCCTAGCGTCTGATCTTGTGCCCATACTTACGCCTCGTGCTAGATGAGCTTCCCACCACGACAAGTCCGGAACTTTAGAGTGTTGCGTGTCAGCGACGCCAGAACAGCGCGAAAATCGTCATGGAGGACAGCTCAGTTGACTGTTTGGGATGTGATGTCTCTGAATATCACAGAAGGGAGATCTGCAGGATCGTTCAATGTTGGGCAGCGGTATATGGTACGACGCCATCTGTTTGCCTCATTATGCTTGTGGTGTTGACCAGTTCCAAGGTTTCTAGCCTTGTACCCAATCAACAAAGCGCTTGGATGGGGGTCGAACCCGGAGCTGAAGTATATCTAAGCACGAGAAGAGATTCAAAGTGGAAAGTACTTGGTTGAGTGTCGTTAGTACTAACAATAAGCTTCACATATGCTATAATTGTAGAGAAAGAAGCATTACATTGGTCAACGGAGCACATCCTGCATACATGCATGTATATAATGGCGTCTACTAAAGTCTATTAAGCCTACTGTTTCAACTTCGTTCTCGCAACATACGGCACTTGCATCTCGTAGTTCAGCGCGAAATTCTCTTCACCGTGTTTGAGACATAGCGTCCTGGTTGAATGGAAAGAATGGTAAGGATATAGCGCAAAATGGAAAAGAAACTACGCACAAGTCTTCATAATGAGCAGGTCGGTAACGATCATTAGCTAGTATAACGGAAAGGGATATCATCTTACATTGTACGCCAACTAACATTAGATAAACCCCCACTGCCTGGAGAACACTTCAACGGGCGAGGGCAACACATAAATAGCACTCACCGTCAGAAGATGCCACCAAGCATGCCCTACAAATACGTTACAGCTCATACCAAAAGAAGATATTGAACTACTCACCCTCCAGAACAAACGCGGCAGGCCATCCCATCTCCGCCTTCCATTCTTTTAGCGTATCACAGTACGCGTTATCTAAGTTCCATATCAAAAATCCAAATATAAACGAGATACCGCCGGTCCAAAATATTTTGATGATCGTGCGTCGAGTACCTACAGAGATAGGGCTCGAGGCGCGACGTGAGAGCACGGTAGCTCGGGCGGCGACAGTTAGCATTAATATTGCAAAAACAACCTGATGGAAGATAGGATTGCGATATAGAGAGCTGGAAAGAAAGGCTAATCAAACTTGCAAGAGATAATATGGCTGGACATACTACATGATGGTGAATGCTACGTTGAACCCAATCACAAGCATGGCCAAGGGCTTGCGACGGCGCGAATCTTTTACTGACCGAGGGACTGTCTCAAAGAGAACATAGAGTATTTGACTGCAGACATAGCTGCAATAATAACGAGTATGAGCTTGTGATGACAGACAAGTTTGTTGCCTACATCCTTCAGGTAGGATTAATGTCAGAAGAAATACATATCGGTGGAAGACGTGACTTTAACGGACATGGGTAGCTCATCGGCTAGCTGGGCTTGGTATAATAATGTGGCGTGAAACGCAAAACTTCCAATACCGACCAAACCGAATCCCTGTAAAATAGGTTTACCTATTTATAGAACAAAACGTATAGGTGTGTTTTAGAACTGACTGCAAAGCTTCCCAGATAACGAGTAGGCAAAGATTGCGCGAGGGCCTTCCTGCATCCGTGAAGAGCCAAGACAATAGTGAAAATATTAGAAAGGGTGTTTGCAAGCTCTGCAATATATGAAGAGAACTGATAGTTGTGCTGAGAGAACAATCAATCCCGTTTCCCTCAAACGCACGTAAAGGGATAGCTCACTTCACACCAATCCAAAGTTGACGTTACTTCACCCCAAAATGGGATGTTTTTGGACATGAGTGAAGAGCAAACTGTGGGATTGGAGAATTATGTTGCTGGATAGCTCTATTGAATAATGCAACGGGATGCAAGCTTTGGTGACGAATCTATACGATTAGATGCTAACCACTAGAGGCCGCCGACGGCGGCAAGATCCCTTGTTTGCTTTCAAGTATGCACTCCGACGCGCGTCGTGCTTTCGGTCGATTTACTAGTGGGAGCCCCACCTGGTTTTTCTACGACAACCGTGCATATTTATGACTAGTGTTATTAATAAAAGTTGTTTGCGATTACCTTCTGAATTTTATAGCGAAGAGAAAATGGCCTTACGAGGCTCCGTTCCTGTTCGGCAGCATAGGGCCGTTATCAGGCATTTCCTAAATTATTCTCGGCTCCTGGTAGGATTCAGGCTTACCGTCCTTTTAGAAGTTGTAAAGGACACCTAATGGGAAATTATGACAAAGAGTTGATCAAATTATCATCGCGGATGGAGCCGTTATGTTGCATTCGATGTCGGGGGGCCTACAGTCGCGGACAACCAAAGTCCACCAATCCAATATTTGGTCAGCCAGAGATCTGGGGGGGATTTTAAGTTCAGGACCAGACTCAGCTTGACGAAATACATCGAAAAATGTATCTCCGAAGTTTTTCCCACGAGTAATTCAGCTGGCCAAAATTTTGGACGGAAAATCTCCAAAGTTTCACTCAAATTTAGCTAATTTTTAGCTCAAAATTGCATCAAGATGCATCATGGCAGCCTGTGAAACTGTCCTGTGTCCCTTCTGCTTCCTAACTGCCCATGCCGCCGCCTTGCCTGTTAATCCAATTCGGTAGGTGCTCATAAACCTCCATGCTCGATTGATGAACCGCCAGATGACATCAACTGGACATGAATCAAGGGCCTCAAATGCTGCTTTTTTCGCATCTTCGAAACTCTTCTTGGGAACTTGTCTGTATCTATACTTTATCCATCCCCAGTACTGAATAAAATAAAATAAGTATTGAAAAACTGGCAAGAAATAAACTTACAGTACCATCTCAATTGGATTTAGTTCAAAATGAAATTTTGGAAGGAAAATACACTCATGGCCTGCCTCTTTTATGATGGTCTCGAGCATTGAGATCTGATTTACGAAGTCATCTTGTTGACTAAGCAAACGGGCCATGCAACATTGCTGGCTCTCAAAGGGGCACACTGGTGAGCATTTTGCTTTTAGCCCAGAGACATTGAAGCCGTGCTCTTTGAGTGTCTGTTCTAAACCTTTTTGTTGACCACTGTCTGTAGTCTGTAATATTCCATGATATTCCGGTGTGGGGTTCGAATCGGGAATAATGGTGTCTTTTTGCCGCCGTTGTTTGCCACCATTGCTTTTGTTCATTTCAAAAGCTTTGAGTGCATCAGGTGGGAGAGCTGCATGTGCTGAAGACTGGTCAAAAATAAAAAGAGCTTGACACCCCGGGTGTGCTGCTTCAAATGTAGGGATGGCAGCCGATTTCACCTGCTCAATGAGCTGTGCGCAGTCCCAGTATGGATCCCCATTTGCACCTGGGAAAATAACTTTGCGTGCACTTTTCTCTACCATTCCATCATTATTGAAGGAGACAAGACGGCCATTGACTTCTTCAATGAAGTCTGAGATGTGGATCAGGCGACCCTGGCCTTTTTTTTGCAGAATTTGTTCACCTTTTTGAACCCTGCACCAAATGTCAATATATTTTTCACTCAAAGCAAAAACTAAAACTCACCAAGCAGATGTTTTGAATTCATTTTGTTGGCAACAACTCTCGTCATGAAATTCTGCAATTAAGATGCGCTCTCCTGGTAGAAGTGTGGGCTCAACCTGCTTAAGTTTGAGACCTTCAAACCGAATCATTCTTTTCTCAAATTTTGCCATTGCTGGAAGGAAAATATCATTCTGATACTTAACCACATCCTCTCGTTCATGCCCATCCATGTAAACCCCCTTGCGTAGGGTGGTCCGTGTCCATCCAAGTTTCACCAGCCAGCGACGCATGGTCCTTTCACTTAGTGGTTTGGATTGGGAGATGTTAATGGATGGGAGAACTGTGGAGTTGAGTGCATGGCAGAAAGCCTGGGGAGTGACTGAGCCAATGTGTTGTTCAGTGAGCCAGGTGCGTGCCGCTATCTTCACTGTTTCATCCTTGAGCAGTGAGCGCACATTTTTGCTGCCTCCACGTGCTTCAATTGGAAGCTGTTTGAAGATTTGATAGTGTCTTGCCAGACTTCGTATGCGATGGGCGAAGTGATTACTTGAACCATCCACCTGCTCATGCCACTGCTTCGCAATTTCATTACTGCTTGCTATTCGTCCATGTCCCTTAAGATGCAGTGTAGCAAAATTTCTGAGGATCATCAACTGGTTGATCTCACTCAAACACATCCTTGAGTGTTTCTTCTTCAAGTCCTCCTTGATTTGAGTGTGCAGTTCAGCCCAGCCTTGAATATTGTCACGGTCATGTGGTCGCACAGTCTCAGAAACATCCTCTTCCCACCCCTCAATATCTTCATCTACTTCTGCACCACTGTCTTCGGCCACACTTCCCCTTTCCACCCGTTCATCGGGGCTCTTTTCCTTGCATTTTCAAACATTGGGGGATGGTGTATCGAAGGAAAGTGGTGGCGGAGTGATGGATTCACAATGGATAGGTACTAGATCGGGCACTCTTTGTTCAGTGTGAAGTTTGTCGCCTGCATGTTCTGCTGACGTCTTTTGAACGAAATTGTCCAGATTGGTTTGACCCGTTAACAGCTTTCTATGATGCCATTGTGTCCATGTTGACTTGCTGCCTACATCTGGACCCTTCACATAAAATTTTGGACGTGCTGCACCCATATTTCAATTTGAAATTAGCATTTGAGGATATTACTGAGTATTTCTTACTTTGCAGATGTTTTACACACTTTTTTCGTGTGGCCTTGGGCACCCAATCCTCATCTCAAGGATCATCGCCATGTGCTGCAGCCAAAGTGACAAGACTCTCGTGCAATGCATCACTGTCGTCTCCCCACCCAAACCAACTCATGTCATCCCCCTCCTCTCCTTCCCCTCCTTCTGATGCAGACTCTTCCTCCCAGAGAACCTTGGTGCTATCATGGCAGACTTGAGGTTCCCAGAGCTCATTGTCTTCATCAACGGAAACATTGGTCAGTTGAAAGATTGGTGGTGATGGAGATCTAGAGGCTTGAGGCTTATCAGGAGTTAGATTGGGTTGATTTTGAAGGCCAGATATGTTTCGTTTGTGTTTTCCCTTCCTACCCATGCCTTGTTGCCGTTTTTGTAGGATAGAGCTGGGGACAAGCAATAGTATTACATAAACTTAATAATTAAATTCCACTCCAATGGTTTGGTGAAAACCTTAGCTTTATTAGGATCACATTCAGCTCAACGAAGGCTATCATTTGCACAATTTTTCATATTTTTTGCTCTATTTTTAGCGCCTGGCCAATTTGAGCTGTCCCAAAACTTTGAAGTCATTTTTTGGGAAATCGGCTCGTAGAAATTGACTCTTAGGTAGTTTAGTAAGCTGTTTAAACACTCAAGAACCCTATCTATAATAAGGTGATGTCCCAAAAACCCTCTCAACTTTTTAGTGGACTTTGCTTGTCCGCGACTGGAGGAGTGACCCAGAGTTCCCACGCACTCTCTCTCTTTCCCCCATGCCATGCGGTCATCGAGTCTCAGAGGATTGGTCCATTATTCACATGCTCTCAGTCCTGCTGTTGGCTGAGGTGTCAGCCTACAATGGTGTGGGCATCTGCAAGATCAAGGCAATAAGAGGATTGCATTGACAAACTGATGAGGTGTGACCTGGTGTCAGTTTACTTTCTGAAATGGATCCAAAAGACAGTGGGTAATGGTGTCATCGTTGCATGGCTACTAATACTGGTGTTCAGCTCAGTGTGCTTCACTATCAGGAGCAACAAAGGTAGAACAAAGATGAAAATGAAGATGTAGCAGTGATGATGATGATGATGATGTAAGTGTAGATGAGATACAACAGCAAATGTCACGTGATTGACAAAGCTGGCCTTGACATAGACGTAGAAGTAGTAGTAGACTTAGAAGACTTAGACTTAGACTTGAGACTTAGACAAGTAAATCCAACTGAAAGAGGTGAATTAGGGTACACTAAGGTGAAACAAACCTTATATACATGAGCAGAACAACAAACGATGCAAGTATGCCATACAATGATGTTGTCGACAGCAGACAGGAAAAATGACTAACAGCAAGAGGCAGAAAACCAAAATAGGAAGGTGGTTTGTAATGAAATGGAAAAATGAGTCAGGTGGTTGAAGAAATGAATAGAAATGTGGCAGCGAATTGGAAATAGAAGCCAGAAATAGAATAGAAGTGAGTCACAGACAATAGACCATGTGGAACAATTGGAATTAGAAGTACAGCGAAGAAGCGAGTGAGTCATGTGAATAAAATGAGTCATAGCCATCCAATAGGATTCCAGTTGATTGTCAAATATCTCTGAAGATGAGTAAGAGAGTTACTTGACTTGAAGATGATTCAGAAACATGTGAACCAATCACGACACTTGGATACGAATCTCCTCCAGAGAGAGAACGAAGATGAGTCTTGCTTGATGAACTCCTTGGGCACATAACCGTAGCAAATCTCTGTTCCTGGTCCAAACTCTTTGATATCCCAGTAGTTCCTGAGTACGATACAATGCCAACCATTTACTGGTTCATAGTTTGGGTCAAAACCAATGACATGGAAGGGAGCATGGAAGACAGGGTCAAATCCCCATATGCAGTCGTGAATGTGATAAGGAGGATATGAGGGGAATATTTGGTATGGGCCTTCAGGAGATTCGACGTAAAGAGGATAGTACCGACGATATGCAACATGTGGAGGAGGACTGGACAAATGAGCATCAAGGGGAGAGGGTCAATTAGGAAGTTCGATGTGTGGTCCAATGTGTATGTCTGGCTTGGCAATCATCTGGAACAAATCTTGGGATGTTGTGGCGGCAATGCTGGATGGCATATCGAAAATAGAATTGATGAAAAATAGACTGAGTGTGGAGATGATGTATCTGGCAGACTGGAGGTAGCACTGCAGGTGATGGTCTGGCGAAAGATGATGCAGGTAGGCACGTGTGCAGTGAGCGTCTTTTATAGAGTAGTAGGTGCTGTCGAGTATCATGCTTGTCATCCACCCATCTCTGAAAATTTGACTGTCCTCAGTCAACTATCATCATCAGAAGAATCGTCTAAATCATCCAAAGGAAGCTTATTGGGAGCAAGGGGAATGCCATCTCTTGAGAAGTAGGGAAGTAGATGAAAGGCCACAATGCCTCTTTTTGAAACAGTTCCATTGAGTTCCTTTAATACATAAGATCCACCAGTAGTTCTTCGAACAACTTTGAATGGTCCTAGATATCTTGGTTTTGTCTTCCTGTCTAGTTTGTTTTCGACTCTTGAATTCCTAACCAAAACTAGATCTCCTGGTTTGTATTCACTGCACCATAGACGTCGCCAATACTTCTTTTCAAATTTGGCTTTGTTCTTGAGTTGAGATGGATAGAGTGTGTCTGCTGCTTTGTCAATGTTGTCTGAGTGTTTAGAGAGTTGTTGAATACGGAGTGCAAGGAGTTCTTCAGTAGTGAGATTTGGCTTGAAACCGGAGACAAGATATGTTGCTTCAAGGAGGTCAAGGGGAAGGATGGGATCAACACCATAGAGAAGATCGTAGGGAGAGAATCCTGTGGCTCTTCTAGCTGTGACACAATCAGCAAAGAATGCATAATGAACATGATCTGGCCATTTCGATATTTTGCCTTTGCAAGCTTTGATGAGTGCTTCTTGAATTGTAAAGTGTCCTCTTTCTACAACTCCATTTGCTTGAGAATTATAAGGCGAAATGTGAATCTGAGGAATGCTGTATTGTTGAAGAGGTTCATGAGTAGCGCCTTTGAGTTCTGGACCATTGTCAGTAACAATTTCTCTGATTGCTCCATAACGACAGATGAGTTCTTCAAAGATGAATTGGGAAACCACACGAGCTGTAGCATTCTTGAGTTTTTGTCCTTCTGCAGCTCCTGAAAGATTGTCAAGAGCTGCTACAATATAGTGATAACCTTGAGTTCTTGGCATAAGCATAATGTCGAGGTAAATCTTGGAGAATAGAGTCACAGGGGTAGAAATGGTAATTGGAATATGAACTTTGTATGTTGAACGAATTTGGCAAGGGTGGCATGAACGAACATATCGTTTGACATCAGTGAAGTAAGAAGGCCACCAAAAGTGAAGAGAAATAGTCTTAGCAGTAGAGTAGATTCAACGATGACCAAGTTTGTCATGAGCAAGTTCTAGAATATGATTGCATCGAGGTCATTCAAGTATAACTTGTAGTGGATGTCCTTTTGAGCATCTCCAAAGCTTGTTATTTCTGACAAAGTATCTCCTGGCTTGATGGAGGAAATGATGTCATTGTGAAGGGGAGGAAAATGTAGGAAGTTTGAGAGTAGTAAGGAAATCTTGGATATGTCGAAGGTGATCTTCTGCTGGTTGAGTATCTTTGACTTGATGAAAAACTCACCACCCAATGCTGTCAAGGATGGCATAAGTCTCTCCTGAACATTCCAATAAATAATTAGCTTCTGCAATCCATTCATAATCTTGTTGTTCTTCTTTTCGTTCTATATCATAGTCGTTTTCTTCTTCTTCTTCTTCTTCTTCTTCTTCTTCTTCTTCTTCTTCAACATCTGAGTCGTCTTCTGCAGGTCTTCGATGAGAGAGTCCATCTGGGCCTTTGTGTAGAGTAGCTGTGTAAGGGGAACCCCTCATACTGCTCCTTTTTATTCTCCTTCTCCTATTCTCCTCTCTTATTTATGTTCACCCCTTCTATCCCCATTTCCCTTTTATCTCTCTTTTCTCCTTCCTTTCATTTCTATCTAATATTCCCATTTCCTTCCCCCCCCCTACTCACTTCTACAGCTGGCGCTTCTGTTCGCGATTTAAGCGCCCGCTTACGTGTGCAAGTTGGAATCTACCTGGGCTACGTCACAGGTCACGTGACTCCCGTTTTAAGCGCCCAAAACGTTTAGTCTGTTCGGAGTCTTTCCTTAGTTAGTAGCTGCCTCGGCAGTGGGAGTCCTTAGGCTTTTCTCTTTGGATTCCTGTCTGCCAGGTATGTATCCTTGCCTGTAGCCTTCCTTGAGCTTATATACTTTGTATTCCCATCTGCCAGGCTCTAGTGTGATATTCCACTAGCCCCAGAGGTTGCCCTTATAAGCTGGAACATGTTTGAGTTCGAAATTGAAGAGAAGAATACCCTCTATCCAGCGATTGAAAGTTGCATGTGGCTGAAGATCTGGACGATTGATCATTTGGCGAATATACTTGGTATCAGTTATGACAGGGAGATTCTTGATACCAGTGAGATGAATTCTTGAACGACGGAGGGAGTGATAGAGACCATAGAGTTTTAACTTGGGCTGACTATATCTTGACTCTCATTCATTGATAGGAAGTGAGCCGTATCGTACTGGTCTTCTTTGATTGTTTTTGTTGAGTTGGAAGATGATGAAACCAATAGCAATGATGGAAGTGTCAACTGCAAGAATGACAAGTCGTCCTGATTTGTAGTTGATGGTGATGAAGGCAGGAGAATGTGCAACCCCTTGTCTGAGAGCATCCATAGCATTTTGTCGACGTTGATTCCATTCGAAAGGAACAATCTTGCAAGTGAGTTCAGTGAGTGGTCTTGCAAGTGCTGAATAATCCTTGATCCAAATATGTGATGTACCACAAAGTCCTAAAAATCCACGAACTTTGGTTGTATTCCTTGGAGTAGGCCACTTGAGAATTTTGGAGATAGTAGAATGATCTGGAAGTTGTCCTTCATATGTGACTCTTTGACCAACAAGTAAAACATCAGGTCGAGCAACTTGAGACTTCTTTGGGGAGATAGTAGCACCACATTCTGCAATTCGATGTAGGATTCGATTGACAACGATGGTGTGTTCCCAAACAAAACAACAAATGCCTGAGTTTTCTGGAATAGTCTCATAAGATCCATCTGGCTGTTCATATCGAGTAGGAGGGCCTTTGATTCCGAGATCGTCAATCATAACACCAACATTATGAGGGATTTCATCTGGAATTTGGAAGAGGAATTGGTGTAGCCTTGAGGTAGACTTTGATATTGCATGAGTCCTAGTGGAGTTTGGAATGAAGTGAGATCATGGCTCTTGGAGTGAATACGTCTGGCATAGCCTGAAAAGAGATCGAAAACAGAATAGATGGAGTGTCCAGCAAAGGGAGCAACAAATGAGTTGATGACTGGAGGGAGTCCTGTTCAAAGGTCGATGACATGTTGTAAACCACCATCTTTCTTTCGAGTGTAGAACATAGCAGATCTGTATGAGGCTTGACTAGGCTCATAAACTCTGGATTCAATTTTGCCTTTTGTGAGCTTGATGACTTGTTCGAGGTAGGCTGGAGGAATAGGGATGTGGTCGATAACAGGCATGATGTAGTCAGAGAAATAATCTGAACGAAGTGTTCCTCTTTCTGAATCGCCATATGCTAAGACTCTTTGGTTCTGATTCCCTGAGTTTACAAATGAAAGAATCGGCTTTTATTAGTGGGGTGTTTTCACCGTTCAAAAGATCATCCCCCTTTTCCCACAGTAATCTGTGATTATGCATTTGGGTCCAGGTTATGTAAGAAAACCCTACAAGCTGAGCACGAAACACGTCCCTTTTTGGATTTCAGGATGGTTCCGGGGTCTCCATGGGGTTCTACTGGGAATGACCATGTTTTTGGCACTTTCATTCTGCTTAGTTTGGGAGCATCTTTGATCCTAGATATGGGATTTTCCAGGAGACTCTCCTGTAATTCACCTCTACAATTTCCTAGGTACTCTTATTTTATTTTAAAATTGTTTGCTGTTTTTGTGATCATGGTATCTTGTCACAATCCAGCTGGGATAGTAGTCATGTGACCACACTGGGTCCACAAGCAGATGGTGCTGGCAACTCAAACTTATGAGTCAAAACTCACAATTTCCATTGGCCACTTGTAAAGGTTTAGAGTTCATGAGTAAATTGTGTATTTTACAAATCCCTACAGTACATAAGCAAAAGTCATAAGGACTGCATATATTTACACCCACAGCAGGGGTGCAAAGGGTGCTAGGAGGGCAGTGGGGGTGCACAGAAGGCACAGAGGGGGGCAGGAGGGTGGTGGGAGTGTACAGAGGGCACGGAGGGGTCTAGGAGAGTGGTGATGATATATACAAAGCGTGGAGGGGGACAGGAGGCTGGTGGGGTTGCACAGAGGCACAGATGGGGCAGAGCAGGCCATAGGACAGTGGCAGGGGCACTGAAAGAGTGGCGGGGGTGCACAGAGGCGCGGTGTCGGTTTACTTTCGGAAATGAATCCAAAAGACAGTGGGTAGCGGTGTCATCGTTGCACGGCTACTTACACTGGTGTTCGGCTCAGTGTGCTTTGCTATCAGCAGCAACAAAAGTAGAACAAGGACGAAGCAGTGACGAAGATGATGACGTAGCAGTGACGAAGATGATGACGAGTGACGAAGATGATGACGTAGCAGTGACGAAGATGATGACGTAGCAGTGACGAAGATGATGACGTAGCAGTGACGAAGATGATGACGTAGCAGTGACGAAGATGATGACGTAGCAGTGACGAAGATGATGACGTAGCAGTGACGAAGATGATGACGTAGCAGTGACGAAGATGATGACGTAATATGCTGACGTAAGCGCAGACGAGATACAACAGCAAATGTCACGTGATTGACAAAGCTGGCCTTGATGTAGACGTAGTAGTAGTAGTAGACTTAGAAGACTTAGACTTGAGACTTAGACGAGTGAATCCAACTGATAGAGGTGA
The DNA here is from genome assembly GCA_015039355.1 of Ramaria rubella. Taxonomy (NCBI): domain Eukaryota; kingdom Fungi; phylum Basidiomycota; class Agaricomycetes; order Gomphales; family Gomphaceae; genus Ramaria; species Ramaria rubella. Next base: position 228,719 of record MU134367.1, on the reverse strand, counting down.
ATTGGGGTACACTAAGGCAAAACAGGCCTTATATACATGAGCAGAACAACAAACGATGCGAGTATGCCATACAACGATGTCGTCGACAGCAGACAGGAGAAATGACCAACGGCGAGAGGCAGAAAACCAAAATAGGAAGGTGGTTTGTAAGGAAATGGAAAAATGAGTCAGGTGGTCGAAGAAATGAAGGGAAATATGGCAGCGAATTTGAAATAGAAGCCAGAAATAGAATAGAAGTGAGTCACAGACAATAGACCATGTGGAACAATTGGAAATAGACACTGGGGGCATGAGCAGATTTTTACTGTAAAAAATGTGATAAAAATGCTTTTTCCTTACAGATTATTCATTCACTGTTCTGGTTGAAAAATCTCCCAAAAATGCTGCTTTTTTATCAAGTTTTTGGACCTGAAAATCTGATACATATTTTACAATTATAGGCATGGGAAATGGATGTAAAATGTGAGAAATAATGAATTTACTTGTTGATTTCATGCCACAAAAATGTAAGGACAATCTTGGTTTTCATTGTCATTTTCAACAGAAAAGAACCAAAATTTATCCAAGATTTCATAGTAGAAAAAAGGTGAGAAAATTAGTAAAATATATGAGATTTTCATGAGATTTTTCAAAACTATTAGCCAATGGATAATCCAACATTTTTCTTTAGTTTTTGCTAGGAAAAACCTGATGGATAAATGTTTATCCCTTGGATAATCATTCACCCATAGGCAATATATAACAAGTTTTCTGAACCGAAAAGGCAATGAAAAAGTCAATGGATAAGAGTTTATCCCTTGGATAATCATTCACCCATAGGCAAAATATAACAAGTTTTCTGAACCGAAAAGGTCATGAAAAAGTCAATGGATAAGAGTTTATCCCTTGGATAATCATTCACCCATAGGCAATATATAACAAGTTTTCTGAACCGAAAAGGTCATGAAAAAGTCAATGGATAAGAGTTTATCCCTTGGATAATCATTCACCCATAGGCAATATATAACAAGTTTTCTGAACCGAAAAGGTCATGAAAAAGTCAATGGATAAGAGTTTATCCCTTGGATAATCATTCACCCATAGGCAATATATAACAAGTTTTCTGAACCGAAAAGGTCATGAAAAAGTTAATGGATAAGAGTTTATCCCTTGGATAATCATTCACCCATAGGCAATATATAACAAGTTTTCTGAACGAAAAGGTCATGAAAAAGTCAATGGATAAGAGTTTATCCCTTGGATAATCATTCTTCCATATGGGGTAAATGTTCTGCCTATGGAAGAATGATTATCCAAGGGATAAACTCTTATCCATTGACTTTTTCATGACCTTTTCGGTTCAGAAAACTTGTTATATATTGCCTATGGGTGAATGATTATCCAAGGGATAAACATTTATCCATCAGGTTTTTCCTAGCAAAAAAACTAAAGAAAAAGGTTGGATTATTCATTGGCTAATAGTTTTGAAAAATCTCATGAAAATCTCATATATTTTACTAATTTTCTCACCTTTTTTCTACTATGAAATCTTGGATAAATTTTGGTTCTTTTCTGTTGAAAATGTCAATGAAAACCAAGATTGTCCTTACATTTTTGTGGCATGAAATCAACAAGTAAATTCATTATTTCTCACATTTTACATCCATTTCCCATGCCTATAAATGAAATATGTACCAGATTTTCAGGTCCGAAAACTTGATAAAAAAGCAGCATTTTTTGGGAGATTTTTCAACCAGAACAGTGAATGAATAACCTGTAAGGAAAAAGCATTTTTATCACATTTTTTCCACTAAAAATCTGCTCATGCCCCCAGTGAGAAGTACAGCCAAGAAGCGAGTGAGTCAGGTGATGAAAATGAGTCATAGCCGTCCAATAGGATTCCAGTTGCTTGTCAAATTTCTCCGAAGATGAGTAAGTGAGTCATGTGACTTGATGACGACTCAGAAACATGTGAACCAATCACGACACTTGGATACGAATTTCCTCCAGAGAGGGAACGAAGACGAGCCCTTCTTGACGAAGTCCTTAGGCACATAACCGTAGCAAATCTCTGTTCCTGGTCCGTGCTCTTTGATGTACCAGTTATTCCTGAGGACGATACGATGCCAACCATTCACTGGTTCGAAGTTTGGGTCAAAACCGATGACGTAGAAGGGAGCATGGAAGGTTTGATCGAATACCCATATGCAATCGTGAATGTGATAAGGAGGATATGAGGGGAATATTCGGTATGGGCCTTCAGGAGATTCGACATATAGGGGATAGTACCGACGATGTGCGACTTGTGGAGGAGGACTGGGACAAATGAACATCAAGGGGAGAACACCGACTAGGAAGTTCAAACGCGTGGTCCAACGTGTATGTCTGGCTTGGCGGTCATCTGAAACGAATCATGGGACGTGGTGGGCGGCAATGCTGGATGGCATATTGAAAATAGAATTGATGAAAAATAGAATGAGTGTGGAGATGATGTGTCTGGCC
>MU134367.1:145126-223241 GCA_015039355.1 Ramaria rubella | reverse complement strand
ATTCAGTAAGACTCACTAGAATAATTTTAAAGGACCCTAGTCTTTTAGTAACCGTTTGTAAGACAAAAGTGTGTAAAAAGGGTAGGTCTATTTAGTGACCGTATGAGTTGGTAAAGACTTCTAAAAGACATACCAAAAGACCCAGTCTTTTAAAACCGTACGGAGGTCACTTTGGACGTTTATAACACAAAAAGGCTTAGAGGTTTCTAGGGCGAAGTGACGCTGTAGGAGGCTGGGTGGTATTGTGGGTTGCAGTTACGAACTACTTTGGAGTTGAGCGTTGTGTTGTTACACCTTTGGAACCGCGTAAAGGCTATCCTTTTAGGTAATGTAGCTAAGAAGACTAAGGGTTGTTCGTTAGTAGTTATAAGGTGATACGTGAGGCTGTTCTAGTGTAGATAGCCTCCCTCTCTTAGAGTGATACCTTTTTTAGTAAAAGGAGTGTAGATCAATTCGGTCTTGGTGGAGCTCTTGTACAATTGCTCTGAGATCGATATCCTAAAGTAGGTTGTGTAGGGCGTGTCATGTAGACATGAAGGAACTCTTGTGAGGTCCTGTTAAAGGTTTTTGGGGCTTGAGACTTAGAGGAAGTTCTGTAGAAAGACAAAGACTCTAACTCAAAAAACTGGAGGCTGAAGGTCTGAAGGGCTTAGGCTGATAAGTTCTACGTTGTGTCAATGAGCCTGAGGTTCAGATCAGTGGTTATGGTTTAAGGCGCAATACCCTGTTATTGGTTGTTTGGTGGAAACCTTAGACATTGTTAGAGGGAGCTTACCGTGACAATTTGGGGAACATGGGTACTTATGTGGTAGGAATGTAGGAGGTTGGGTGTAAAGGCTATTTTAAGGTTGGAAAGTTTGGTAATCCTGTTATAAGGTCCGGCTTATAGTTCGTGGAATGGTTATAAAGACTGTTTTGGGCGTTTAAGATGGTTTTGTAGGGCTAAGAATAGAAAAAGGTTGTGGAAAAAAAGAAGGGATGTGCAAAGGAAGATGGGAAAAAAGGGTTTTTGAAATAAAATACCAGTAAAAGTTTAAGGGTGTTGTTATCAGGAATAGAAAAGTAAAAGACTTGTTGTAAAAAAAAGCAAAGGTTTTGGAGTAGTAAAGGTTTGAAGATGAGAAAAAGGAAAAGTTTACGAAAAGACTTGTAGGACTTTTAAGGTTAAGTAAGGAAAGAACAAGGGAAAGTTCAGGTTTGGGAGACTATAAGAGACTTAAGAGACCATTAGACACTAATGTTGTTAAAGTTGATCTGTTGTAGTTCTGGTGATAGTTCCTTATAGGTTCTTTGTGACAAGTAAGGGACCTTTTGGACTTTGTAAGGGATACTTAGGAAGCCAGGAGACTATGAGGCTGAGGAACATAAAAAAATTGTGAGGAAAAACATGGAAAAACATGGGGAAAAGAGTTTTCTCAGGTTTTTCCTCCCAATTTTCTCAATTTATTCTGAGTGATCTTATTAAAATTTCCTGGAATCAGAAAATCATTGGCAAACATTCCGTTTTCACACAGTTTTCCCATCCAGATAAATCATTGGCATACTCAACCATTTCTGAAGATTTTCTGTATGGTTTTCTGGGTCAGAAAATTTTGGCATGCCTCCAGTGTTTCCTGGAGACATGTCATAGAATTGAATCTTCTTGTTGAGGAGTGCAGAAATAGGTACTACCCAATGCCCTGTAAATCAACAGATTGTAGTGGGTGGGTTAGTGGTGTCCCCAGCACATCGGAACAATTAGAAACAAGTGGCGTTATACGCAATGTAATAACGACCGGGATTTTTCGCTCAATGGGAAGAAATGTGATTGGTGTGAACAGCCTGTTGGATGGTGCAACATAAAATGTCATTGGTAACAGGAAACAGAGACTGGCACAAGGTGGGAATCCAAAAGATGGTGTTTAGACATAATGATCGGTCGAAAATGTTCAGAAGAAATGATATTTGGGAGTTTTCAGGATTGGAGGTAAGATTGGAGATGATTGTAAGGGATTTGGTGGAATTGTTGGAAGGTAGGAAGGGTGTTTTCAGAAAGCGTCTGTGGTGATCTTGGTAAGGCACGAAAGAAGATATGAACACGGATTCGTGCTTGAGGGTCTTTTGAGCTGTCAGTCTTGGGAGTTCGGAAGGTCCTCTAAGGGGACCTTGATGTTGGAATCACTTAGTGTGACAGTTGCAGTTTGGGAATTCGCTTTCCTGGTGAAGGATGATGACTTTGGGCATATTTTCACTTTATGACCAGGTTTTCCACAGTAGAGGCATAGCTTTTGGTCAATGCGTTGTTGTTTCTCCTGTAGTATTAACTTGCCATCTTGTCTGAGGATGTCAGAAAGTTTCGGTGTCAGCAAAACTGGGATTTGGTTGGAAGTTGTTGCCGTTTGTTGTGAGTCATCACAAAGAAGGTTGGAGGTCACATTGTCAATGTCGCTTGGGATTTGCTTGGGTTTGAAGTCTTCGTCTATGAGGCACTTGTTGAAGAAGCTGAAATATTTGTGAATGTTTGATGGGTTGATGACATTCTCGGTAGATCTGTTGGTGTCGTCAAAATCGGGTGTTTGGATTCGGGTGTCCGAAGACATTGTAGAAATCAAGAGTGTTAGCTTGTATATACTGTTAGGAGCTGGATTGGATGCGAGGTTGGGTTTGGTCGGAAATCTCATTGACCGAAATCGGAAGTCGCAATATTTGGAAATGCGTGGAATATTGGTTGACTCAGAAGTCAGAGATCCCAAGACTGATTGATATGGGCATTGGCTTCAACTTATGGGTTGTGCCCTCTTGGATTTCTAGTGCCCTGGTATTTCGAACTGAAGACCAGACGGAATTATCGGAGTTCCGATGGTCAGGTCTATTTCGGAAGGATCAGTGACAAATAATACATTGGGACTTATCGGGGATGGGCGGGGGGTTTCGGATATTTGGAATCAGAATAACCAATGCAGGAGGAGATAGGGTTAACGATAAATGAATATCAAGTAAGGGTTTAGCTTTACAGAAAAGTGAGTGTAATCAAAGAGGGGGTTTTGGAATGTCGGATATGTCGGGGTCGGAATAATTGGAATACCGAATACAGTCAAAAGCCTTATTGCGGATAGAACTTGGAGCGATGAAGTGTAATAAAAGATATAATGATATAGGGTGGACAAGATATATCAGGTGTACAGGATATTGTGGGTTATAGCGAGATAATGAGGTAACGAGATGAAGTAACAAGATATACAAGCTAAAGAAAGCTTGAGCAAGGGAAAGCGTATTTAATGGAACATGCGGAATTCTGAAATTGGAAACAGAAAGATAAGGGTGCGTGATATGGAGTTCTGGAGTCAGAGCGAATATGGAAATTGAGATAAGACATACAGGGATAATATCAAAATAGAATTGTGACTAAGAATGATAAATGGGGACATGTCAAAAATAAGCAGAAAAGGGCTTATCGGGATGTGGAAAATGTTGGAATAACACAAGTTGGATCTGGGATCTAACACACTGAGAGAGTGGTGGGGTTGCACAGAGGCGCAGTGCGGGGGCTAGGAGGGAAGTGGGGGTGCTGAGAGGGTGGTGAGGGCACACAGAGGCGTGGATGGGGCAGAGCAGGGGATAGGAGGGTGGTGGGGGCACTGAGAGAGTGGCGGGGTGGCACAGAGGTGCAGTGCAGGGGCTAGGAGGGATGTGGGGGTGCTGAGAGGGTGGTGAGGGTGCACAGAGGTGCAGATGGGGCAGAGTGGGGGCTAGGAAGGCGGTGGGGGCACTGAAAGGGGCACCCTCATGCGTGATGCGGTGGCATGAGGTTGGGGGGCGGTGCGGCCATGTGGGTGTTGCTGCAAGTGGGAGGGGTGGGGTGTTGTGCGACAGCAATGCAGTGGTGGCGCACGTCAGGATGCATGGGGGTTTGTCAGTATCTGCGGACACCTCCTGCAATGCAGAAAGGTGTATGGGCAAGGGTGTGAGGCTGTTCGACGTAAGTACAGTTGCAGGCATGGTTGGGTAGATGGAGGATGGATGTGTGGATGTGGACTATGAGGCCATTGTGGGCGTCGTCGATTGCAGACGGCTGTGAGTGCAGGTATGGCTTGAGTGCGGGCTTGGTGGTTGCAGCAAATGGATGTGGGGCTTGTGGAGGGCCTCGATGGGGGCTGGATGAACATGCCATCTTCATTCAAGCATAGTCACACGATCATGTGACTATGCTCAAATGAACATGACGTTCTTATAGGCGACATGCATTTAACATGTCACTGAATAGAACATCATCTGAGACCTTCTTCCCGAGTGTGGTCATGTGCCCATGTGCCCACACAGATGACTATGGGCAACATGCATTTGACATGTTGCCTATAAGAATGTCATTGGCAATTATAGATGGAGGAGAGAGTAGGGTGTGTAATCACAAACTAGCCATGATCAAAGAAGTTCTTCTAGACATGGTGACTTCATGTTACCAAGAAGAACATAATCAGTAATAAACCAATGAGATGTGAAAGCTATTTTGGTCACTTGTGAAGGTATTATATTGATATTGTTATGTCTCAAATGTACACAATCAGTACAATTATTATAAAGGAGGTACGTTCATTGTTCCACTCCCCTATCTCATACTCATTAACCGGTGCTGACACTTGGCAGGCTTGTGCTGTGTTTCTAGCTGTCTGATTAACAGTCTTCAGCCACATCTCTTAGTATGGCTTGCAGTTGCATTCTCAACCTGGCAACATGTGTGCTTGGTAATATGGTATGCATGTTCTAGATCTTCAACACTGAGCTGTCTATTGTTCTTTTCCCATTTCAAATTACTTGAGCAGACTGTACCTCATACCTGCCTGCTTTCACTTTCGAATCACTTTCACTTTCGAATCATGATCTGTATACACTGTATATCTCCATAGCAGTGCAATAAGTGACAAAGAACTACCTCCCATCACTGTGTGAATGGTTACCTGTGTAGTGTTGGACCGAGGTGGACATTTTGCTTCTCCTGTGGATGAGTCTGTGGCATGATGGGGTGTGTGAACCCAACAGCACTCAAGACCAGTGACTATCCACTGCTCTGAAGTATGTTCAACACTTCACTGCCATGCTGTGATCCACTGATCACTGGTCTGGAGTCTGGAGTGTCCCACATGCTCAGTAGTACAGTCCTATATACAGGGAAGCACTGGAGAAATGCACACTCTGCAGCTCAACCACATACAGCATCCACAAAGAGATAGTAGTATATCAATGCCTAATGATGGATATGCATATATATAATATTATGGTGGAAGAAGTTGAAATGTTTGAATGAGACCCTAGCACTTGGCTTGACTAATGAGAGCAGAGTTGAATTTTTTACACTTTGAATGAAGATAAATGCACCTTATGGGTTTATTATTTCATTCTAGACTCCACAAACATCACTGCTGAGCCCAACATTTTTGAACCAATAGGGGAATCGGTCTATGTCATGCACAGCAGTGGCCTGCTTCACAAGTGATATGTATACATTAAGGGAATTATAATTCCCTAACACCCTCCCCCTCAGGCTGAAACCACAGGGAGGCTGACAATGTCTTAGACATCGTGATAAACGGATATTTTATCTATTACCAGCAGTGGGAGATGGAGGATTTCCCTCCTCATATATTTCAGAGGTGTCAACCCCGAGATCTTCATTGCTGATCAAGCTAGTACTCGTACCAGTGGTGGTAAAGCTACTCCCAATAGACAGAGCAGCTGCGGTGCCTGTAGGTGCCGTGTCAGTGACTATATCACTATAGTCAATATGCGCACGTAGTGGCGTGGAAGAGGTATTCCCCTCAGTGGCTTTACCTTTCCCTTTTTTGGGTCAGGTATGTTGGCAAGGCTGAATGCCTTGTGTTCCACAGCATGCTGTTGTGCTGATTGCGCTGCTTTGCTATAGTGCAATTTGGAGCTCACCCTCTCATAGTAGGGTTCGAGCAAGTCTGTGGCATGGACGGGGTCGACTCCCCCATGATGGCCCAGCCACAATGCAATATCTTTCTCGCTAGTGGATTGGGTGTCGCTGCTCCAGCTGAACTTTTTCGGTGCAGAGGATCTGAGATCCCCATTCCCTTGTGGCATGCGCCACTGAGCTCCTATGAGGCTTTCCCATTTTTCCTTCTGGGAAAATATTGCCTCTAGCATTGTCCTGAAGACAAGGCTGTCTGTCTGGGGGGTGATCTTGTTGACCCATACCCAGACATCAACATCGCTCAGATTTAGTGACACATCTGTTTCTTCCCTGATTTCCGCAGGGAGTCCTTCTGGATTGTAAATCCAGAGCATTAATGCTGACTTCAAGTCATCAGGAGTGTCAGGGTGGACTGCAAAGCATTCCACCCGGGTGCTTTCCTTATGGGTCTTGTTAATGTGAGTAGGGTTCTGCACGGGTAACCCCTGGGTACGAAAACCTCAACCCATACCTGACCCACATACGCACCCGTACCTGACCCGCATATGCACCCGCGGCCTGGGTACGGGTGTTCGCCGGGTATGGCCTGGTGCGCCAGCAATGTCCACTGCCAGTCACATGTCACACCTCCACCACCTCCACACCCACCACCGTCGCTCCGCCATCCAGCGCAGCCAGGCCTGCAGCCAGTCGTGAAGCCGGCCAGCCACGCCCTTGACCACACCGCCACGCACGACCACGTCACACGTGCATGACGACGCGGCCACCACCTCCACACCCACCACATCGCCCTGCCCAGCCTTGACCATACCACCACGCACGACCACATGCACAACGATGGGGGGTGAATGGGAGGGGGTGGGGGATGGGGCGATACCCTAGGGCACATGGGGTGGGGTGCAGGGCACATGGGGTGGGGCATAGGGCATGTGGGGCAAGGGCATAGGGGATGTGGGGTCCGGGGAGGGACGAGGCACACACAGGCATGCGACCTGCAGTGCACATTGCATGCCAGTGTGCCACGTCCCTCTCCACAAGGGGGGGTGGGATGGGGAAGGGTGGGTCGTGAGGGTGCTGGGTGGGGTGCACTGGCAACAATAGCCGGCGGCGTGGGGCTGGCGATGTGGTGGTGGTGGGGTGGCAGGGACGCCACGTCCTAGTGATACCCGGGAGTACCCATGGGTTGGGTCACTAAATGTGAGCCACAGCCCTCTTTTGAGTGGGAGTATGCTCAGGATACGGGATAAAACTCCCGTTTCATATTTGTTCAATAGCAGAGGGTTATCGATAGTGCACATGTCATACCACACACTTCTAGTGCACGCGTGGGTTGTGGGTGCCTTGCCGAGTGGACGGGGAATCATCCCCGTCTGTGAGTATGGCAGATCACCCACAGCAGGAGCGATCTCATTTTGTAGCTTGCTTTTTCAGCGCATGCTTGGATGGCTCCTTCAAAGGAGTCATGCAGATGTCATTACTGTCATTGTCTGTGGACATGTCATCCCAGGGTTTGAACGGCGGTACTTTACAAAGTACCGGTGCACCTGTTGTCAGATCAATGGTGTATGCATGACCTGGTGGGGGCAGGGGCATCCCTGGATTGTTAATAGGCCAGATTGGGATGTCTGTCCCCGTTATGAAGTGCACCCGTGAGGGCAAAGTGGGAGGTGGTGATTGAGATGGCTCACTGCCATCTCCTTGCAGCTGTATGTCTACAGCCAGCTGAGATGAAGTAGACAGCTGTGCTGCTGTCTGGAGAAGGGTCTGAGGACCCTTCTTGTGCAGCTCAGTTAGCTGCATGGCCTGTTCCTCGAGTTGCAATTGCATCTCGTCTAAACACGATTTGCGATCATGTATTTTTTCTTGGGCCATGTCTAATTCGCAGTGCATGTCGTTCTACCATTTTTCATGGTATGCGAGCTTTTCTTTCAGCTTGTCTATTTTGTCGTTAAAATGACGTGACAGGTCAGGGTATGCCTCATATATGGCATCTCGTACTTCATCTTTGCTGAAGTTCATTTTGCCGGCCTGCATGGCAGTGAGTACATGTGTTATGTGGGCCTTGCATGGCCCACAGTCACATTTATGCGACAGGATGATGGCATGTGGCAGACTGTGGATCTGCCACTCGGTTTTGCGCTGATATTCAGTGAGTAATTGGGCAGTGCCCAATAATGGTACGTTAGCCTGCTTTGCAGCAGGCTTGTTGTTTGCGTCACTCATGTCCCACTGTGGTAGTGGGATGGTGAAGAAAAGTAGTGCCCACGGCATTACTCTTTTTGGCCGCAGGTGGGACTCAAATTGAGTCACGTGACCAGACACGCTATGCATCTGGGTAACTCGTGAGGTCGTTTTACACCTCGCAGTTCTAGATATTCATCTAGAGCTTCTATCTCCTTGCATTCAGCAAGGGGCTCCCACATCACATCTCCCAGAGTCCAACGAACTCGGAACTCTATTTCTTTATCATTCATCCATCTATGGGCAAGTATTTCATCGACAAACCATTCTTGCTCGTTGGTTTGTCCGAAGTCATATAATGACTTCATGTCTTGCTTGGGAAACAACTCATTTTTGTTTGCTGTATACGGCCATATTAATGCCGTATGAAACGTAGGAGTAATTCTATGTGCACTAAGCTTGGGCAGTAACTTGAGCTTTATGTTAGATGTCTCATTATGCACATCTGTTATTTTGTATGGCCCAATGAACTTGGGCATAAGCTTCCTTGCCCTCCCTTTGGGCAAGGATAAGTTCTTAGTTGATAAGTAAACTAAGTCTCAAGGTGCATATATGCTGCCTGTTCTTTGCTTTTGGTTAGTGTAGTGTGTCTGCAACACATGACTTTCAATGATAGTGTCATGCGTTTCCATTAGGTTCCACAGTGCTTGCTGTGTGAATTGCTTAACACCTCTATAGGTGGTGTTAACTTCTAAAGTCTGTCCAATTCTGGGCAGATATCCACTGTTCAGTTTGAACAGTATGAATCCTGTAGATGCATTGACACTGCTGTTCAATGCAAATTTGACCATTGGGCACTTTTCTGCCCAATCCTTTTGGTCATTGCAAACTACTGTTTGCAATATTTGACCTATAGAATGGTTTGCTCATTCTGTTGTTCATTTCCAGATGGAAAGATGTAGACATGAGGAGCTTACTCCCCATTAGTCATTGTAGTTCCTTCCAACATACGGAAGTGAACTTTAATTCTCGATCTGATATGATCAATTCTGCTGTCCCATGAAGTCATACAACTTCTCGTAGATATAACCATGCAACCTGCCATGCAGTAACTTTAACGGTCGTAGGTATCAAGTGTACCTGTGACGTGAGTCTGTCAATTATCATGAGCAGATAGTCGAATTCCTTCGACTTCGGGAGTGGGCCCATAAAGTCCATTCCTATAGATTGCCAGGGCCTTTCAGGCACTGGTAATGTGTGTAGCAGCCCAGAGGGCTGCTGGTTACTGACCTTGTTCTGATGACAAGGTCCACATGTGTCGCAAAAGGATTGTATATCCTTTGTCATTGTTGGCCACCAATAGTGACAGTCAACATAATTAGCCGTTTTAAATTGGCTAAAATGGCCAATGGCTTGGTGAGCATGGTCTATTATGACATTGACTAGTCTCCTCCCCCTCCGGAAGGCTTCACAGGGTAAGCATACCATGCTTCTTTTGGACCTATTCTTGGTCCAAATTAATCCATCTTTAATCCCGAAGTGAGGATGCGCTTCAGGATTTGCTAGGACCTTTCTAAAGGTTGCATCTTTCTCACCTTGTGTTTGCACAGCATATATGCTGCATCTGTCACAGTACCCTGTGGCATGTATTGCGCTGGTGCGATACTCAGTCCAATTATCATCGGACTTGTCATCTGACCATCGGAACTTCTCTGTTGGTTCCGTTTGCCAGTCTCTGACCATTTGGTTGGGGTATTCTTCATCAGGAGGTACATCCTCCTCTTCTGAATGATTTGGGCCATCTAGTGGCTCCGAGTTTTCTTTTTCTACCTCATCTCTGAGGTCTTCTTCTACTTGCGCACCTGCAACATGCGGCTTGTCCCGTAATTTGGGACAGTTAGGCTTTATGTGGCCTGTTTGGCCACATTTGTAGCAGCATACTTCTGTTGTATGCGCTTTCCCTATTCCAGCTGTGCCCTGCTTCAGGGCATTCACTGGAAACAAATCAAGGTGTCCTGAGCCAGGAAATGCTTGGGGCATCCTCTGGAAAGCTATCATGATAACATCATGTATGGACTTGTAACATGCTTGTTCTATTTAATATGGCCCAGATATGTTTCAAAGCCAGACATACATGGAAAAATTAAAATGTTCATAGCATGTATTCCATATAATCACAGAATGTGTTCACAATATGGCCTTTTCCAGGCATTCACAAAATATCCTGTAATAATATGAAGTACATGCTATGAAAATTTTAATTTTCCATGTATGTCTGGCTTTGAAACATATCTGGGCCATATTAAATAGAACAAGCATGTTACAAGTCCATACATGATGTTATCATGATAGCTTTCCAGAGGATGCCCCAAGCATTCCCTGGCTCAGGACACCTTGATTTGTTTCCAGTGATTATTTGCTACTGCTTGATTTCCAGCAGTGGCTACTGGTACCGTGGGTGTGGCTTGTGGCTTGTATGCCAGCTTACTCTGTGGCTCTGCAGCCTGTTCAGGCTTTGTCACAGCCTGATTCTTTTTCATCATCATACTACTGCTAGCCGTGGTAGTACTCACTCGCGTGCCATGGTCATAACGGGATGCTGACTCAATTACTTGAGCCTCATGTGACAACTTCTCTAGAGAGTGAGTCTCCGGGGTGTACCCCTGTTTGAGGACTTCTATCCTCAAAGATGTTCTTAGTGCAGCTAAAAACCGTTTATTCATGGAATACTTATCCGGTAGCATTATCATGTGTTCCAAGTATTTTAGAATATCACTGAGGGTTTCATCCACAGTACGACTTCCTTGCTCTAAGGAGTCAAATTTGTTTGACGCTTGTCTGTGCATCAATGTATGTAGGAATTGCTGCTGTAAAGCAGCGACTATGGACTCGAGGGTCCAGTCTCAGATCTCTTGATCCCATCGTTCTACCGTCTGAGTGAACCACTCGGATGCCTCGTCTTTAAGGTGAGTACCTATGTATCCTATCTGAGCCTGAGTCTCAGATGGTCCAAGCAGGTTATTCATGCTTAACCATCGCAGTATTCCTGTGATGAGCATCTCGAACTCTTCGAGATCAGCACTTCTCCCATAAGGCTTGGGGTGAGGTAATTTTATTCCTGCCTTTGCAAAGGTGGATTTCTTGGCACTCACATGTCAATTCTCATGGAGCGTGTTGTGCACCATCATCACTATCCCATCCATATGGTTGGGACAGTCATTAAAGTTAGTTGGCTGGCGACTGACTTCCATGAGTGGTACCGATTGGTACCTCTCTGGTATGCCCTGTATACTCAGGGCTTGCTGCGTGGCATCTGCATCAGGTCCAACTGGAGCCTGACACGTTCCTCTAGTAACTGTCAGGATCGCATGCATATCACCAGCTAATTTGGCATTTGAAACTTGTACATACAAGTTGTATTTGTTATGTGCTATCCAAGTGGCGTGTACTGCTTCATCTACTTCAGGTCCATTGACCTGAGGATAACGTGCAGCAACTGCTTGTTCCACCAGTTCTACACTCAATTATAGAGTGTGGTGATGCCTTCTGGCAGCCTTTTTTTTTGGCTTCAGCCCAACGGGCTGCTTGCTCTGCAAGCACATCTTGTGTTTCCGCAATGCTAATTTCGGTGATTTCATCATCTGATTGAATTTGTCTAGTGACAATTTCAAAGAGGGATTGTCTATTCCTCACTCTGTCTCGTGGCACTTTACGCGTCACTCCCTGATCAGAATGATTGTCATCTGCCTGGGTTCATTTCTGAGCTCTAGGTATCTCTTCAGGGGGATCAATTCCCCTTTGCGGTTGCGAGTCTCCCTCTTCATCTGTACGATCCCTATTGGGATTGTTTCCACGTAGGGCTTTCTTCCCTTTTATTCGTGTGCGTTGCTTTGCACGTAGTTCTTCTATGAACTTTCTCAGGCATTCGTCACGTCTGACTAGCATTTCAGTAGCCATGGTGGCTGCTTTCATAGATTTAGCTGCTTGTTCACTCTGTTCACGAGCGAACAATATTTGTTGATGGGTATCATCCGTCTCTCGCACAATTTCCTGCACAATTTCCTGCACAATTTCATTCTCAAGGAATTCCTCCTCTGTTGAATAGCCTCATTCTGAGGCTTGTCTCTCAGGGCTTATGCACTGATTTTCTATCATCTTACTAGAGTGGCTTGCGTCACTCTGTTGCCTGGGTTGTACCCCAGGTGTTCCTCTTGTATTGTCTTGTGCAGGTGTCATACTCGCATGTCTTGACCGTTCTCCTTCCTGCATGGGGCCTTGGTCCCGTGCTTGTTGCACACTAGTGCGTGATGATGTGGAGGGTTTTAAACCCTCCATCTCTATCCTATTGGAGCCAGCTGATTGGTTCTGATTGGTGCTGCCTGGTCATGTCCCAGGCATGCTAGACATTGACGTCACTGATGCTTCTTTCGAAGCATCGTTCAGATTGCCATCTGCGATCTCATTCACATCAGCTTTGCTCGCTAGGCAACTCATTTGACTCCTGGTTCTAATCTGGAGTCTCATGGACATTCCAAGGAGCACTCCTTGCTTCTTTATCTAGCAAACCATATGGTTTGCTTTTGTGCTCTCTTTTTAGATCTAGCCTAAGCTAGTTCTTGGGGTTCAAAAAAAGTGTAAGAGTTTTTACACTTAATTGTGTTTATCACACAAGCTCAACAGAACTGTTCCAAACAGTTCTATAAAGCGATGTGTGTGATGATTACAATATAAGTGGTTCTTGACCTAAGGTTATTCCCACACTACAACTATTACAGTTGTGGACTCATATGTACACAATTATAGCATAGACATAGCCTATGCTTCTATAGTACTTATTATATACTTATATATACTACTATTAATGATATGTATACATTAAGGGAATCATAATTCCCTTACATGTTCTCAGCATCTGTCTGCTGTACTCAACTCGTGATGATAGCATTGTGAGCATCAATCAGGTTCCACAATGCTTGTTGTGTGAACTGTCATACTCCTCTAAAGGTAGTATCTACTGATAGTACTTGCCCAATACAGGGCAAGTATCCACTGTTCAATTCCAATGGTGCGTATCCTGTGGTTGCACTAACCAAATTGTTCGGTGCAAATTCTACCATTGGGCATTTCTCAGCCCAATCCTTCTGATTACTCTGCACTACCGTGTGGAGTATTCGCCCTACAGAACAATTTGCTTGTTCTGTTGCTCCATCTGTCTGCAGGTGGAACACTGTGGACATGAGCAATTTTTTGCCCATTATTCGCTGCAATTCTCTCCAGAAGATGGAGGTGGATTTGGAGTCACGATCTGAGATGATCAACTCAGGTACTCCATGCAGGTGTATTACCTCTTTGAGGTATAACCATGTGACTTGTCGCACCATAACTCTCGTCGTAGTTGGCACTAGATGCACCATAGACATGAGTCTATCAATCATGACGAATAAATAGTTGTGACCCTTCGACTCTGGCAGTGGAACAACAAAGTTCATTCCGATAGACAGCCACGGTCTATCAGGTATCGGCAGGGTATGTAGTAACCCTGCTGGTCTTCTATTGTCCTTCTTTGCAGCCTGACAGGCTGCACAGGATTCACAGAATGACTCTATGTTGGCTGCAATTCCCAACCACCAGTATGATCGTCTGATGGACTGGTTGGTTTTGAATTGACCAAAGTGGTCAACTACTCTGTGTGCATGATCAATAATTATTTTGACCATTCTCCTCCCTTTGGAAAAAACTTCCCATGGAATACACAACATCTTTGTTGAACTGGTTCTTTGTCCAAACCAGTCTGTTTCTCACCCCAAATCTGGGGTGAGCTTCAGGGTTTGCAAATACTTTCTTGAGTATTGGATCTGTCCCAGAGCCATTGGCTACAGCCTGTTTCAGGTCAAACTCGCATTCTACATGTGAGTGTAGACTCTCTGAGTCCGCACCAGATGCTGTAGCTAGTACATCGTCCTCCTCATTACCTTCCACTTGCATGGGGGGTACATCCCCTGCTTTCTTCATCTGCTGTGTGTCTGTGACACACTGCTCCATTGCATCTTGTGATCATTGCAACTGTTGCACTGCGGCCATTTGTATTTCTACGAATTGATCTGTTGGTAGAAACTCTCCATCTGGATCTAGCCATGCATCTGCATCGACGTATTCTTCTGCAGGGTGACTTTCACCCTGCTTATTGTTCTTGTAGTATTGCGACAGACAGTTGGCTATTTTGTTCTCCACCCCCGGTACATGTACCATGGTATAATTGAATTGGGAGGGGAACTCCCACCAGTGCACCTGTCTGTCGGACAGATGCTGTTGTGTCTCGAAGTATTCGAGACCTTTGTTATCTGTCACCAGTGTGAACTGGCAACCCAATAGCTTATCCTCCCACTTTATGAGTGCTTCTAGGATAGCAATTGTCTCGTGCTCATGCGTTTTGTAATGCTGTTGCGTGGGACTGAATTTCTTCGAAAGAAACCCTGCTGGACGACAAGTTGTCCAGTCCAGACCTTGTCCATAGACTGCTCTGACTCCAGACTTGGAGCCATCCATCACAACCCAAATGGCTTCTGAACTAGTGTGATTTATAGGCTTCAGGATTGGAGCCTTACATGCTAGTGCTTTGATGGATTCAAAGCACGTATCCATCAAGGGCAGGGCATCCATTGGAACGTCCTGTTGTTTTGTGCACTCCCTGATAAGGGAGTTGTATATGCCATCAAATCTGGCATATACGGTGCCAGGTATTGAATGAGTCCCAGGAATCTTTGGACATCGTTAAATGTTTGAGGTCTTCTCCAACCTCGATCCTTCTCCATTTTATCTGCATCTGCATGGATGCCCCTGTCATCTATTATATGACCAAGGCACTGCATATGGGGCAAATACAAATTGATCTTGGATCAATTTCTGCTGAGGAACAGATGTGCCTCATGTAGTATCTCAAACACTTTTCGAAGGTGTTTTTTGTGCTCTTCAATAGAGCTCAAGTAGATGAATATATCATCCCAGTATATGTGGACTGACTGACCGATTTGGTTATGGAAAATCAATGCCATGAGACGTTGAAATGTAGATGGCGTATTGCAATCACCAATCTGCATAACCTGGCTCTTGAACATGCTGAATATTGTCATGAAGGCTGTCTTGTCAATGTCCTCCTCAACTACACATATTTGTTCATATGCGTCAGATATGTCAAGTTTGGACCGGCATGTGGCATGAGCTACATCATGCCAGATTGTGTCCTGGTCTGGGAAGGGCATAATGTCCTTCACCATATTCTCATTGCGAAGACGTAGGTCTATCGCTGTTCTGACCTTTCCATTTGTCTTTGGAATGCATAGCACAGGCACTGCAGACTGCACTGACACTGATACCCACCAACCAGTGGTGGTATACTGATTGACTTTGTCAATCAGTTCATTCAACGTGCCTCAGGACACTTTGGTAGTCGATAATGAAACTGTTTAGTTTCATCCATGAATTTAATTTCATGGTTGATCTCCCTCCAAGGAGGAAGTTCTAATGGCACACCTCCAAAGAGATCTGAAAACTCTAGCTCCCATCTTTCCCTAATTTTGGGAAAGTCATGAGCTGTTAATAATGGTTGATTTGTGCCAGTAATTCTGTTGGTACATTGGTCAGGTAGACTAACATCAATGTTTTGTGTCTTTTCTTTTTGTTTTCCCTTGTCTCACCTCCTGTCTGGTGAGCTCATCAATGGCTCCACTTGCAACGAGGAGCCATTTGTGAGTCACGGAGTGTGGGTTGCAAAGTTTGCTTTAAGACTCACTATTTGAGTCTTATGTTCAGCTGGATTCTGGTTGTCCGACTGCACTTCCCAAGCATTCGCATGCTTTGGAATTACTTCCTTTCCAACACGGATGCATCCTTTGCCTCTAAAGTCGAGGGATATTCCCAGTTTATGTAGGAACAGTGTTCCCAGTACTGCGTCATAGTAATCTATGTTCGCTATATCAAAGTATTCCTCGATATCATGCTCACCAAACTGGATGTTGGTGTGCGTTCCATCATTGATGGTTGACTTACTGCCGACACACACTAGCTGTAGGCAGATAGGACATTCGAGTTCAAATGTCTTGATGCCTACTGCACATATGAAATCTGGAGAGAGCATAACTCCCTCACACTCACTGTCTAATAGACAGTGGGCTCTGACTCCACCAATCTCCCAATATTTGGAGATTGTTTGATTGTCTATATGCACCTGTTTGGGGCACGTCTTATCATGTGGCCTAAACTGATCGTAAATAAGCTCAATTGTCCTATCCATGACTCCCACATGTATATAGAAGTCATTATCTGTATGTGAACCACCACTAATTGTGGTAGTCGATTTTTGCACCGCCTTTCCTCGTACAATCCCCCTAACAGGTGTACTCCATCTGCTCAATATGAGCTTTGCGTCCTCATGTTGTCATCATCATCCAATTGATATGGCATAATTTCTGACTGGTAATTGGCAACTAGTTTGTCGATTTTGCTCATGGTCATCCTGGACGTCCATTCGCTCGCCTAAGTCGCCATGTTGTGGCTCCTCCTCCCCTTCTTGAGCACTCCCTCAATGCTCAACCACTTCTTCTAACCATGCACCTGCTATGTGTGGTTTGTTCTTCCATTGTGGACAATTGGGCTTGATATGCCCAACTTGTCCACACTCGTAGCATGTTATCACTGTGCTACATCCTTGACCTAATGAACCTCCAGGAGGTTTCTGTGGTGGGCGAGAAGCGGCGGGAGCTCCTACTCCTGCTCTCTGTGTAGCATGTACCCTTGTTTGGGGTACACTGGGCCTTGTCTCTGCTTGAGGTCGAGCATTAGGTGGACGATATGTCATCTGCTTCACTGCAGGGTGGCTCCCTGTATTGGGAGCTTGAGACGAACTTGGCACAGCCTGACTTTGACTATTCGTTGACATTGGCTTTGCCTGCAGCGCGTGAGCGCTGTTAGCCTCAGTCTTACATGACCTGATATCATATCGAGACACATCCTCTACAGCCTTTGCAGCTTCATACAATTCAGTTATTGAACTGAATTCCATCGTGTAGCCTAATTTTAGGACTTAATGGCACAGTGCTTCTCAAAGTGCTGCTACGAACCATTTGCAGATCATATACTCATCAGGTGGATGTATCATCCACACTGCATACTTCATGATATTATTCAGTAATTCCTGAACGGTTCTAGTCCCTTGCACAATGGTGTTGAACTTGTTCAACACATGTCTGTGCATGAGTGTATGTAAAAATTGCTGTTGCAATCCAGCAATTGCACTCTCCAAGGTCCAGTCGATTATGACCCAATCGTGACGCTTGATATTTTGAGTGTACCACTCCAATGCCTCACCTTTGAGGTGAGTGCCTAAATAGTTCAGCTGGAGTTCCATGCTAGATGGACCCAGTAGGCTATTCTTGCCTAGCCATCTCAGGATTCCTGAGACAAAGTTCTCAAACTCTTCGAGATCTGCTTTCCCAGCATACTCTGCTGGGTGAGGTAGGTTTAGCAAGCATGGATTTGTTAGGCTTGCTGTCCTTGTGTTTCTCAAGGGCAGCTCACACCATCTTTGCGACTCCATCTACATAAGTAGATGGATTTCCTACTACCTCCTGAACCCTTCATTCAGGATCCATAACTGCTAGTGATACCGCACACGGTATTGCTTGTATCCACCTGTGCGGGCAGGGAACATGATTACTCACGTCCTGCTGCACTGGTGGATCAACGGTGTCTTTGTCAATCTGATACAATGGTCAACATTTGTCATCCGTTAAGAAAGTATCCCTCAGTCTATGACTGCTGCTGAGGGCAGATCGAGCCACTATCACTGACTCGATCAGCTTGTCAAAGGCATCGCCTTCAATTCTGGAAATATATGCCTCCTCAACTAGTTTATCCATGTGTTTTGCATGGAGTTCTAGTGCACGGTGCTTCCATTGTGCTGCCTTATGTTTGATCCTATCCCAGTGATCAAACTCACATTTGAGACTAAGGTGAGTGCTAGTCCTGGTACTGATGCTATCCGCATCAGATTTCATCATCTCTCACAGTGACTGTTGGGTCACTGCCTTGAGCACTTCTTGCTTGTTATAGGTTTGTTTTGATCTGCAAATTCCTTCACAGATGTTTTTCCTATCGCGAGCCTCTAGCTCATGATCTGTCTCTTCCTCAGTACACCAGCGCATACTAATGCTATCCTGCTCTAGGGTAGCACTCATTTCATGAGGAACATTTCTGTTGCTCAAACCAGATGGAAGTGGCATCCTCTGTCTGTCTCGTTTCTTGTGAGCCTTTTCAGCCTTGCGGTCGACTTCACGATCCCTATTGGGATTGTCTTTCCACATAAAGATCCTTGCACTTCCTCTTCCAGGGACTGTATCAACAGTTCCATACCATCTCCTAAGGTTTGGAGTTGGTTTGCAGTGTTGTCTGCTGCACAAGCTGCTTCGGCCGCTTGTTGGCTCACTTGACATGTAGTATCTATGTGTCTATGGCTCTCTTTGACAGCCATAATCATCTGGGTGATATGCCAGGTTGTATGTTTGTATCGCCAGGTCTCTTCCTCCTAGCATGCTGAACCACATTCTACAGTCCCTGTTTGGGACAGTGAACTTTGTGATCTGCAATGTTCTTGAACCTGGGGGAGCTGGGACATTCACACTCCCAGCAAATTGTCCATGTCATGAGTTGCAAGTTGAGAGATGATCGTAACTTCAACCTAGTCAAAGTTTTTTTTGTTTTCTTAACAGATGATAACTCGTCCATTTCTGATTCTTCCTGTGTGGATCTCCTTAGATCCGCTGATACTTGCTTTTGACTCCTTGAGTTGGAAGCTACAGGTGTCATAGTTCCATGAGGACTAGTGATCCTCGTTGATGTTCCCACCTGCCTGTCCATGTCGTGGGCAGGCTCGTCTCTAGTGTCTGGGCCCTTTGTTGTGGGTCCAGACGTATCTGGATCCTCTCCAGATCTCGATGCCTGGCTTCGCATTCTCATCTAAGCCATAGATCTACAATCTATCTGCCACTCTGTGGCATTCTTCTATTGATGTAGAAGAATCAACAGTAAACATTTGTTGACTGTTTCTCAAGATTCCAGTGAGTATTAAACTCATTGGTTTGACTGAAAAAGATCAAGTTGATCTTTTTATTATTGCAGTACTGCCAATTTTAATTGGCAGTCAAAAAAGTGTAAAACTTCTCACTTAGCACACTAAACAGACTGAACCAATATGTTATATTGGTGTCTGCGATTCATGTGGTTACAGGTAAGATTAAGTTGCTTAGCTAACTCCTTGTGGACAACTGTATAGTTGTCCACTATCTACAAGTGCCCCTAATGGGTGGCTTATATAATACAGCCAACAAGTCACCCTAGTGACTTGTATATTCTAGATAGTAGCATATATGCTACTAGTATCTCTACTTTCTTACATTCTACCTTGTCTCTGAGGTCTTCTTCTATGCATGCACCTGCAGTGCGCAGTTTGCCTCTTAATTTGGGACAATTAGGTTTTATGTGGCCTGTCTGGCCACATTCATAGCAGTGTACATCTGATGTACGCACTTTCCCTGTTTGAGCCGTGCCCTGCCTAGAGGTGTTATTTCCAGCAGTGGCTACTGGTACCAAGGTGTTATGAATAGATTTCCTCTCGTTGGAATGTCAGAATTCTCAGAATGTTGGAGTCCGGAGTTCGGGATTGGAAATGTATGGACGTTGGCTTCAACTTATAGGTTGTGCCCTCTTGGATCCTTCATGTCCTGGTATTTCAGAGAATCGGAATATCAGAGAAGTTGGAGAAGTTGGAGAGGTCAGAGGAGTGAAGATTAGAGTAGTCGGAGGATGAGAAGATTGGGCAAGACTTAGAGACAGAGGTGAGAAGATATTGAGTCAAGGTGAATCAATATTCAAACTGAGGAACAAAGTACATGCAAGAGTCGTATATAATGAGTAGATATGGTCTGAGTCAGAAAGATATGAAATGCGGAAATATACGAAATGCGGAAATATATGAAATGCGGAAATATACGAAATGTGGAAATCCAAAACAGAACGAATATGGGATTGGAGGTAAGGATGGATATGGATATAAGACCAAAGATGTAGATCTTGATAGGAAATGACTAAAAATAGATGGAACGGGGATAAGTAGAACAGGTGGAGCAAATTGGAAAATATGAATCAGAATATGTTGGAGAAAAGTGGAAAAGCTGGGAATGAATCTGGGTTCTAACAGTATCTCCTCCTTAAGGCTGAGCCCTCGCCTAAGATCAGCATGGGAAGTTTGGTTTGGTGATTAAGCAGGACCCCTAATGTGATATATAAGAGTGATGGATGGGGTTCAACTTGCCAAGCTTCTGATCCTCTTGTTCCTACTCCCCTCTAAGCTCAATGTCAATGCCACCAATTATCTTGATTGAAGACCTCATTTTTGAAGACGAGTTGGGGTTGGAAAACAATCTGGAGGCACAGATTTGTGAGATTTTGGAGTTGCAAAAAGAAGTGGTGAAGAAATTAGAGCAGAGGAAGTCAGAGCAGAAAAAGGCCAAAAAAGATGAGAGAAAGGCTGAATAGGAAATGGAGGATAAAGTTCGGAGAAGGAAAAGTGATGCGGTGGATAGAACCATTACTCATCGGCAAGTGCACGAGTCTGCGTTGAATCAGATCGGGCACAAAAAATATTGCTGCACAGTGTCAGTTTACTTTCAGAAATGGATCCAAAAGACAGTGGGTAACGGTGTCATCATTGCATGGCTACTAACACTGGTGTTCAGCTCAGTGTGCTTTGCTATCAGCAGCAACAAAGGTAGAACGAAGATGAAGATGAGGATGTAGCAGTGATGATGATGATGACATAATACTATGATGTAAGCATAGATGATGACATAATACGATGATGTAAGTGTAGATGAGATACAACAGTAAATGTCATGTGAATGACAAAGCTGGCCTTGACATAGACGTAGAAGTAGTAGACATAGTAGTAGACTTAGAAGACTTAGACGAGTGAATCCAACTGAAAGAGGTAAATTGGGGTACAGTAAGGCAAAACAGGCCTTATATACATGAGCAGAACAACAAACGATGCAAGTATGCCATACAATGATGTCGTCGACAGCAGACAGGAAAAATGACTAACAGCGAGAGGCAGAAAACCAAAATAGGAATGTGGTTTGTAATGGAATGGAAAAATGAGTCAGGTGGTCGAAGAAATGAATGGAAATATGGCAGCAAATTGGAAATTGAAGCCAGAGATAGAATAGAAGTGAGTCACAGACAATAGACCATGTGGAACAATTGGAAATAGAAGTACAGCCAAGAAGCGAGTGAGTCATGTAAATAAAATGAGTCATAGCCGTCCAATAGGATTCCAGTTGATTGTCAAATATCTCTGAAGATGAGTAAGAGAGTTACTTGACTTGAAGATGATTCAGAAACATGTGAACCAATCACAACACTTGGATATGAATCTCCTCCAGAGAGAGAACGAAGATGAGTCTTGCTTGATGAACTCCTTGGGCACATAACCATAGCAAATCTCTGTTCCTGGTCCAAACTCTTTGATATCCCAATAGTTCCTGAGTACAATACAATGCCAACCATTTACTGGTTCATAGTTTGGGTCAAAACCAATGATGTGGAAGGGAGCATGGAAGACAGGGTCCAATACCCATAAGCAGTCGTGAATGCGATAAGGAGGATATGAGGGGAATATTTGGAATGGGCCTTCAGGAGATTCAACATAAAGAGGATAGTACCGACGATATGTGACACATGGAGGAGGATCAGATAAATGAAACATCAAAGGGAGAATGTCGGTTTGGAAGTTCAATCCATGGTCCAACATGTATGTCCAGCTTGGCAACCATCTGGAAAGAATCATGGGATGTTGTGGCGGCAATGCTGGATGGCATATTGAAAATAGAATTGATAAATATAGAATGAATGTGGCGATGATGTATCTGGCAGACTGGAGGTAGCACAGCAGATGATGGTCTGGCAAAAGATGATGCAGGTAGGCATGTGTGCAGTGAGCGTCTTTTATAGAGTAGTAGGCGCTATTGAGTATCATGCTTGTCAGCAGGATGTCAGATTTGGGATATGTTCTGTTCACCAATAGCGGATGGAATGGACGGGACATGCGATGAATGCGCAAAGGATGGGAGGGTGTGCCATTGACCAGAAGAACCAGGATTTGCAGAAGAAGTCACAAAAAGTATGGATGCGGGAGATGAGGGAACAGCGGGGTTGCTGTTGAAGGTAATTCACAAATTGTGGAAATCTGTGGATCGTTACGCAAGTTCCATGTGGGAGCACACCAAAGAGATGCAGATTTTAACTGGGTGGGTGGAATGGATGGTTTAGCATCAGGAGCAGGATTTGGAAGTAAGGATGGGGGAGATGGAAAGGGATGAGATCTGGGAATTGGAATCGGAAAATTGAATTCAGAAATAAGCGGAAAAAGGAGGCAGAATTTCTTGGAACAGATGGAAAATGTAATTAGAGACATGAACATGAACACATAGGGAAAATCGGAAAAATGAAAGGAAAAGTGAAGGTGGGATTGGACCAGGTTTATCGGGATATACCTTATGAAAACAATTTCCGAAGTGTTGCCTAATTCCGAGGTTTCTTCATCAGTACCTTGATAGCCCGTCCAGTGCACCAAGGACTGTAACTTGCAACATTGGCAGTTGTCTATCTTGGAGTCCAGAATTTTGAGGCTATTCTGTCCGCTGCATGAGATGGTCTCCGAGAACCCCTGGAGAGACTCATGCCTAGGATAAACACCACGGCATTTGCATCCATCCCTCCTATCCATCAACAGTCAATCAAACCTCAATATGTGGTCGATCACCACATGGGCATGTGCGTCACTCATGACATGATCGTATCCCCCCCAAATGTCCTTTTCGTATGATTGTAGGAAATGTACATACAAGTCAACCAGACTGACTCTCAGAGATGTGTGCAGATACATAATGCACCTTCAAGTGCTCTTTGAAATTTTTTTCGCAAACCCCTCTCTTCTGGTTCAAGTGACAATGGCTGACGTGAGTTCCTTCATGAGGTTGGCAACACTGGTGAAACCTGCAATTGCATTCCAGCTATTTGACATCTCAAACCCCCCAAGCTGTCTTCCTCTCAAAGTTCACACCTTTCTCACAGCTGCTTTGGACCACCCCTGGGACCTTGTACAGCAATGTTTGGAGGTCTTCACTGAGGAGATATGGTCATCCACCAGTGTGGTTGCAGCAACACGGGAGGATCGAGAGCACTTCTGTCGCTTTGGCTTAGCACAAGGCCTTGGTATGTTGGTAGGTCAAATGCTGACCAGCCTCACTGACCAGCATTTTTCAGGTTATTGCGACATGTATCCTCCCACCCAGGTGTGCTTGCAGTGCACCTGTGCAAATTTCTGTCTGACTCATGAGATGCTAATGCTGCATCAACCCACTCAGTAAGGTGCTACATTGTTCACCAAAGGCAAGGGCACTCTGCCAATTTTCAGTCACTCTACCTATTGTGCAAGTGCAGATTATTTTCCCATAGACAGTGCAGTACAGAACACTTACAAGCATGCGAGCAGAGTGCTTCACAAGATATCACCCCAATTTCTATGTGAACAAGCAGGCTTCGACATGTACATACTATGAGGGGATACCAAACATAATCCAAGTGTCACAATGCTACTACCTTGAGACGGCACTACTTGAGCTGCAAGCCGATGAAATGTGTTTTGCATGGTATTAGTTTGCTCTTCAGTGGCCATGATGTGTTTTGAGGATTTGTTTGGCTATGAACATAGAGAGTCCAGTGCAAACTGTGTGAGAATGTACAACCAGGCATTGCAAGTGCCTAATGCTCATCAGGCCAATAACAGGATGGTGTTCTTGTGCATAGGTCAACCCAAGGTGCCACTGCCGGCATTTTGGCAATCATCACTCAGCATGAGCGGCGGCCATGTACTTGATGGTTTCCTGTTACTTGACAAAGCCGAGCACAATGAGACTCTGGTGATGCCTCATGACACAGCTTCCCAAAAGCTTCATCTCGAACAGAATGCGAGGATGGAAGGATTCAGCCAAGAGCACTATGCGCATGTGTGCAACCTGTGCTGCAAGATGTACAAAAATGATGAGGGCGAGCTGGGTGAGTCTGTATGTGCTTGCACGAGTGCATGAGTGGCTTACTGGGGAGACTGGACCAGTGAAGTTGCAGGGCGCTGCCAGCGATGGCATCATGATCAGTCACCCGTGCTGTGCTATACATGACTGCAAAATCCCACTTGTGAATGCCAGCTGGGATGTTTACTGCCCTGCGCATCTTGGGTATGAATCCAAGTGCGCAGTCACAGTTTGTGAGTCATCTCATGAGCTTAATTTTATGACTTGTGCGATAGCGAGCCATTGGGCTCTGGAGGTGGCCTACCACAAGAAAGGGAGTGCTTTCTTTCAGTTGCATGACAGGATACCAGGGGTGTGGGTGGGCAGTCCTGAGAAATCCATTACTGGTGGTTCCAGGGATGGTGAGTATGCCATGATGGTTGAGGCAGAGGACATTGCGGGGGCCAACCCAGTGGTTTTGGAGTGTGATGAGAAGGCCGTGCAAGGCAACCACAAGTTGCATGCGCAATTCAGACAGTGGCGCACACATAATGAGCAACTCATTATCAGGCCATGTGGTGTGATCGTCTCCAGGACGACATTTTTTGGCTCTGAAGCCATTTCTTCAGTGAGGGTGTGTATGCTGGTGTGTCTTCTGGGATAGCCATGTTAAAATGGAGGTCTTTTCCAGGAGTTTGTGCTCGCGACATTCCCAACACTGGAATCCATGCCCAAGGCCTTTTTTTATGACATGAATTGTGGCCTGCTCAAACATTGTCGTAGCATCAGGTGTCATTGGTTTGATCGCACGGCCGTCATGGTGGATGTGTTCCATTTCACATGGAAGCACAAAGTGTCAGACAGTTTCTGCCAGGAGAACTGCAACCCTGTGATGTTCCCTGAGCTCTATGTGAACAGCAAATGGGTGTTCAAATCATCAGTTGCTGAACAGACCAATGTGTGACTCAGAGGGTTCCTGGCCATTGTGAGGGAGATGGCCACAGTGAGGTTCAATTTTTTCTTAGATGAGATGATCAAGAGGTGCAACCGCTACACCATTGTGGAGCTCAAACGCAAGGGGCACAACCCGTGGACAATCCCCTGGCAGGCACTGTTTCCCCATGGTGGCCCTGGGGGCAAAACAGAGCCTGGATGTCATGCAGGGTAGAGGTAGTGGATGGGTCTCTATCAATGCTGTTGTAAATAAGAAATACAATTGCTGGCACTACTGGTTACAATGCAAATGCCGCATAGCCACAACATGTATCTATGCATGTACTTGCTTTGGCTTGATCGGGCCCAAGTGCAACTGCGCACACAGTTCCCCACAGATATGGGTTCCAGCGTAGTACTGAAAACTGCCTGTTCCACAATTGTGGTCGCCCAAAGGTCGATCTTGGAGAAAACAGCTGGGTAGATAGGTCAGCTGACACACATGTGCGAGTCACATGGACACTCACTCTGTGTGTCTGATGCAATCAAAGACAGAAAACCTGGGGCCAATCTGGAACCCTACCACCCAGCAGTCAGTTGGCCACTGTGCGACATAGCTCATGCTGACTTACCTTGGAAATCCACCAAGATCTCCTTCCAGTGCGTTTCCAAATAAGCAAAATGTGTGAATGTGTTCAGAGTGGCCTCCAAAACCTGGGGGTCAGAAGTGTTGTCTAGTGGGTATGTGATCTCAAATGGAGTGCCCTCAACAAGATTTTATTGTGCATACTAATAGAGACCCCCTGCTGCTGTGTCCCACCAGACATAGCCTTCCACAAAGGCAATGGCTGGGCACCGTTGGTGAGCAGTCTCCATGCGCATGATGTTAGTTCAGAATCACATGTGACACGGACACTGTAATCGGATGCCAGACGCACAAACTGGTCCCACCTAACCACTGCCTCCCCCATTTGCAGGGCTTCCACCAGGATGAGAGCATCCTGGTGGAAGTCAGGGTGGCCGTGAAAATGTTTAGCCACATCGGTGATGGTAGTGTTGTCTTCATGAGCGACCAACTGCCGCCACACTCAGCTGACACAGGTGAGCACAGTTCAAGACTCACCTTGACACAGTCCTTCTCACACCCAACCACCTGGTCAGTGCTGTTGACCAAAATATTGACTGCCTGGCTGCTCCAAGGCAGCCAGACACACACCTGGGGGTGATCTTCAGGAAAATCCTCGAATGGGTCATCATCAAGCACCCCAAAGGAATGGAACCCAACATGCTCCTTTGTCACGTGCAGCAGGGTGTGTCTCATGACATTTGTGTATGGCAGGGTGTTGCGTGATGGTGATGGTGAGTGACCAGGGAGCAGGAGTTGTGCATCATCAGGCATGGTTTGCAGCCCTGTGACATCATCTACATTCAATGTCAGTGTGGGTGCCACCCTGAGTGGACAGGCTGTTAGACCCACCAACCTTGTAACTCACTCTCCACTTCCTTGCACATCTCAGACCACAGCCCTTGCGTGGACCCGCCGTATACAATGTACTTGTCCAAAAGACCAAGGTTGCACGCTTGGCAGTAGAGGCCCCACACCTTGTAGAATGTGGACCAAATGTATGTTGTTCCCAGGAACGCATCATCAAAGGCGTTGGCAATCCTATTTTCCATATTCAACATGATCTCCATCCCAGGTACTTGACTACACATATACCTGAAGGGGAGCTTGCTGAGGTCCACCTTTGTGTCCTGCGCCACAGGCATTTCATCAGGTTCAAGCATCCTGATACTTTCGCTGGATGACTGCTTCCTCGTTTTCTTTGAGCGTTCTTCAACATCAGATGACAGTTGCATGTGTTTGTGTGTCACAGCCAAAGTGTGATGTCTGTGACATGATCTATCTCTGTGTTGAGGCCACAGCAGTCCTCATCAGTCACATTGAGCAACCGGATGAGGATATGGCCACTTGTGGACACAGGGATGGGGACTTGGATGGATTTAGAGACCCACTGGCAATGGCATGGTTCAAACACAGCTATCAAGTTGCCAGTTTGCGCACATACACGCTGCACAATGTCTGGATGCAGGATCAATGAGATCTGTCCAGCTTGCTCACTTTGCACTTGATGGACCCAAGGAGTGCTCACAGGTGTCTGTTCGCAAGGTTAGTCACCTCCCATAGTATAGATCACATCAAGCATGACTGACACCATCCCAAAAAATTATGGTCACAGCCCTCATCAAGTCACCGTGAGCTTTGAGCAGTGCAGCTGCTTACTTGGCTCTCTTGCCTGGCTTGGTGGTTGGCCACATATGCACGACCATAGTCTGCAGGAAAGGGGTGCGCAAACTGCACACGCTGGAAACAAATCAAGGTGTCCTGAACCAGGAAATGCTTGGGGCATCCTCTGGAAAGCTATCATGTTAAAATCATGTATGGACTTGTAACATGCTTGTTCTATTTAATATGGCCCAGATATGTTTCAATCCCAGAAATCCATGGAAAAATTAAAATGTTCATAGCATGCATTTCATATGATCATGGAATATTTTGTGCATGCACTGGAAGAGGCCATATTTTGAACAAATCCAGTGATAATATGGAATACATGCTATGAACATTTTAATTTTTCCATGTATGTCTGGCTTTGAAACATATCTGGACCATATTAAATAGAACAAGCATGTTGCAAGTCCATACATGATGTTAAAATGATAGCTTTCCAGAGGATTTCCAAAGCATTTCCCAGCTCAGGACACCTTGATTTGTTTCCAGTGACAGGGGTTGCCATTGGAACTTGGCTGGAAGAAGGTATGGGCGATTCTCGCAAGTGATTTGAATGAGAGCTAAGTGAGGGTGACGGGAGATCATTGAGATCACTAGCATGAAGGGGTGCTTCTTGCACCCCCCTAGACATTTGCAGCATGGTGTGCATGCACAAGGGACTCTCTCGCACAGATAATTTGCATGGTGTGGACACCCAGTGCGTGTATGACAGTCTGGGAGCTCACACAGCAGCATGGTATCTAAGCCTGCATGCTTCCGTTCCTGAAGAGACTGGTGGAGGGTGAAGTTTACCTTCACTTCCTCTGGCACTTTGTCAAGTGGTGTAGGCAACCCATGCCCCAGAAAATCCTTGCACACCTTGTACTATAAGAAGGGAAAATGAGAGAATTACTAAACCGAGTACCAGTCACATACCACCTGATACCAGCGGTTGAAATTGCTGAGGAACTTCCCATTTCCTTGGCCAAGTTGTAGTGAGGTATATTCTCCCCCACACTTACATGTTGTATAAGGCTGTGGAGGAGGGGGAGGAGGGAAATCAGGATATTTCACTCCATGGGACATTGTAGCACCAGTGCAACTCAAGAGATAACAGGTCACACAAAGGTTTAACATACACTGGGGTACTGTGTAGGTATGAAAAATTGTCACAGAATTTTGTGCTCACAGAGAGTGATTGGTCCTGTTCATGTGGTCATGACAATTGACAAAGGGAAGCGAGTTGATCATCTGTGGGCCACCAGTGGGTGATTTTGTCGATTTCATATTTGGGTTTGCCTTCAACAATGACTGGCGGAGGTGGAGGCTGTATTCAGTTTGGAATTTCATTTGGAGTCACAGGTTCTAGCATGGAAACATGGATGAACAGCACACATACTGTCAGGTAAACAGAGAATGAAGGCTCAATTACTGGTACCTGCGGGTGCGATTATTTCAAAAGGTCTGAGGTATTTTTTGGTGAGCTTCTTTGAAGGTCAGGTTGTGCAGAAAAATTTGGCTTTGACGAAGACTTTGTCACCCACTTTGAAGTCCAGAGCCAGAGAACACTTCTTGTTCGTGGGTTCCTCATATTGGGATTGCACATTGGATATTCTCTTTCGGAGTTCCTGGTGAAGTTTGTCTAAGTCGACTGCAAAGTCTTTTGCATGGGATGAAACAAGGTCACATTCGGGATGTATGGAAATGTCAGGATTGTAACGTTTGTTAGCAAAGAACAGAGAAACCCCTGTCGTTGCGTTTGGAGCGTTGTTATAGGTGAATTCTGCAATCGGAAGACGTTCAGCCCAATTGTCTTGTTGATAATTACAATAAATGCGGAGATATTGCTCAAGGGCCTGATTTGTTCGTTTGGTTTGTCCATTGCCTTTGGGGTGATAATCAAAAGTGAAGTGGAGATTCATGTCTAGTGCCTTTCTGAGTGTGTGTAAAAATGAAGACACAAATTCCGAACCTTGATCAGAGGTGACATGGGTCAGAACACTATGTTTGGAGAAGACGTGGAGAACGAAGAGTTGAGCAAGCATTGGAGAAGTGATCGTCATGACTGTCGGAATGAATATGGCTTGTTTCATGAGTCTGTCAATGATAACAAGGATGCTGTCAAAACCTGATGAAAGTGGAAGCAGCTCAATGAAGTCCAGGGAGATGGAATTCCATGGTCTAGGTGGAATAGGTAAATGCTTAAGGAGTCCATAAGGCTGATGTCATTGGGATTTTGATCACATACATGTCGTACAGGATTTGACATAGGAAATCACGAAGTTGCAGAGTTTTGGCCATGTATATTCATGTCGGATATTGCTGAGTGTCTTGTTTTGTCCAAAATGTGATGATCGTGCAGATATTGTAGAATGCAGAGTCGGAGATTGTTGACACCGGGAACATAAATTCAGTTGTTGAGTCGGAGAAGTCCTTGAGGATCGACTGACCATCGGGGTGTCGGAAGATTTGCAGGATAATTGGAGATTGCAGGGCTGGAGGAAATGGATTGTTGGATTTCTTTGGGAAGTTTCTCAAAATCCATAATGGTAACTGCACAGAGAATTGTGACGTTAAGGGATGTGGCTTGGAGGGACAATGACAGCTGTTCATTAATGAAGACTGGATGGAAATTGTGCAGATTAACACTGGCATAGTCGCTACTCCCCTCTTTAGGATAGACGTCCCATCATCCAGTTAAAGAGTCGGGTTTTGTTCCAAGTTTTACGGGTCAGAATTGGATAATGAGGTTACACTGACATAGGTATTCCAACCATCAGACTTGTCATTGGGTTAGAAGCTTGGTTGTGGCAAAATATTCAAGGTTTTTGTGGTTGGTTACAACATCAATGGTGGAACCGGAACCTTCAAGGTAATGCTGCCAAATCTTGAAAGCTTCAAGAATCATGAGTAATTCCTTGTCATGAACATCATAGTTTAATTCTGGGGTGGTGAAAGTCCTAGAATGAAAAGCTACAGGGTGAATTTTGCCATCTTCCAGAGGAATAATGGAGAGGATTGCCGCAAGGGCATAGTCGGAAGCGTCGGTTTCCACGATGAGTTGACAATTGGGAATCCAATGTGTCAGAATTGGAGCTGTGGTGAAGGCTTTTTTAAGTGTTTCAAAGGCTTTCCGACACTCATTGGAAAAATTCCAAGTTACGAATTTTCAGGTTAGTCAGGTAAGCGGAATTGTGATGTTGGAGTAATTATGAATGAAGTGTTGGTAAAAGTTCACAAAACCTAGGAATGATTGGATGTCTTTTACTTTTCATGGTTTGGGCCATTCTTGAATTACTTTGATCTTGTTGTCTTCCATTGAAAGTCCTTTGGGGGAGAGCATGTATCCAAGATATTCTACAGTAGTCTTGTGAAAATCGCATTTGTTGGATCTTGTGTAAAGTCGGTTTTTTCAGAGACATCAGAGAACTTCATGGACATGTTCTCAGTGTTCTGTCAGATTGTTGGAATAGACTAGGATGTTGTCCAAATAGATGAGAATGGAAATGTCAAGCATGTTGCCAAATATATCATTAACAAATCACTGAAAAGCAGCTGGTGCATTAGTGAGACTGAAGGGCATAACACACCATTCAAAGGAACTGTATCGGGTCCTGAAGGTGGTTTTCCACTTGTCGCCCTCTCTAATGTGGACTAGATGGTTAGCATGTTGGAGATCGATTTTGCTGTAAATCTGTGCTTTTTCGGGGCTTTCCAGCAAGTCAGAAAGTCAGGGAAGCAGATATCAGTCCTTTTCCATGATCTTGTTGAGACCGCAGAAATTGATGCAAAGTTGGAGTCCACCTAATTTCTTCGAGAACAGTACCAGAGCACCGTGCGGAGAAAGTGAAGGGCAGATGAATCCTATGGCTAGGGCCTTGTCAATGAACTTTTGGAGTGTTTCTAGCTCAACTGGAGATAGGGAATAAATGGTTCCCAAGGGGGGACTCTCTCCCTCTATCAAGTCAATCTTGAGATCATATGGTTGGTGGTCAGTGAGAATTTCTGCTTTCTTCCTGCTGAAGACATCAGAAAACTCATGATATTCCAATGCAACACTGTTGAGATTGGCTGTCGGATCAGGATTTGAGGAAGTGTCGATGATGGAAGCAGATTTTCCTTTCAGAATTACACATAACTGAAAGATCTCCTCATTCTCCAGTTTGAAAAGGCAAGCGAACATGGAAGCAGGGACTAGGTCAATAGGTGAGTCTTGTTCGGATGTTGGAGGGGTGTCCGCATGATTGGATTTTGGGATTCTGGAGACCACAGAGGCAGATGTCACAGAGAGTGACATCAGAATTGACTCTTGCTGCTGAGGAATGTGGAACAACATACTACCCAATACCCAGTCAATCAACGGATTGTAGCAGGTGAGCCAGTTGTGTCCTAGCATGACGGAGCAGCTAGAATCAAGCAGTGTTACATACATAGCAATGACCTGATTTTTGCCGGATGGAAAACAGATTGGCATATTGATAGTCTGTGTATTGTGACGTTAGAAGTGCCATCGAAAAGCTTTAGCGGAATTTGTGGGATATTGCAGAATTCCAGCAGAAGCTTGGAAGCAAATGATGAGTCTACAACAGTGAGTGGAACTGGAGTCCACGAGAGCTTGGATATTAGTATTTGGAATAATGTCAGAAGTTAATGGTATGATAAGAGAGTTGGCTTTCAAAAGAGTGGAAGCATTGAGTCGAACCTTGGAAAACACACAGATGGAATCAATGTAGCTTTGGGTCTGTGCAGAGGTCTCAGAGCTGCTTATTATTTCTTTGAATCCATAGCGGCTGCAGGTTCAACCTTGGACTCAGGTTTGCTTGGAGTTGTGGAGGCTGCTTGGGCCTTCAGACTGAGCATTAAGGGAGGTTGACCACAGGCAATCCTTCACAAGATGTCCAGGTCATCCACAGAACATAAAAAGATTCTGGTCCATGCATCGCTGTCTTTCCTGCTGGGTCAGTTTTCCATCTTTTCCAAGTATGTTGGAAATGTCCGGAGTTTTGCAGGAATTTGACACGGAAGACTGAGGTTTGGCAGAAGAAGAGGAAGCCGAATTGTTGTTGTTCGTCCTCTTCTGCGACTGGTTCAATCAGGATTCTTGCTTTTCCGATTTACCGCTATTACCAGAGTTGTTGTTGTTGTTGTTGGAAGTGGTGGCATGGTTGACCTCGCCTTGTCATTCCCAATAACAGCTGTCAATGGTTTGCATGAGTTGTTGGAGTTCCAGAAGCATGTTGGCTTTTTTCTGGGTTGCAAGAATATCCTTAATACAATCAGGAAGTTTAGTATAAAAACTCCTATGAAGGGTGGCGTGGCCCCAATTGACTCTAGTGGCAAGGTGGTTGAACTCCATGATGAACTTCGTAATGCATTGGTTGTCATGCATTCAGAGATTGTCAAGTTGGGTTTCGTGTCACCGATGGGATCATAAGATCTGAAATTCTCTCAAAGTATCATCGTGAAGTCCCAATAGCTTGTAAGCCAAGACGGGTCTTCAAAGGTGTCTTCGTCTACAAGTTTGGGCTCAAAAAAATTTAAGGCTGTTCCTTTAAGAAAAGATATAGCATAAGTAACTTTCACTTCGTCACTAGAAAAAGTCTGAGGACAGTCGTGGAAGTGGAGCTTGCACTGAAGAAGGAAGGGTTGGAGTTTTTGGGAATCCAATCTGTCGAAAGTGTCAGGTTTTTGGAGTTTGGTTTTTCCGGTTTGACTCTTGTTTGGAGCTTCCATGTGCTTGGCTATCTGTTTCAAGGCTTTTAGCATAGCCTTCCCTTCATCTTCATCATCATTGTCATCATCCTCATTGTTGTTGTCAACATTGTCGTCATCACCAGGGTGCCTTCCGGTTCGTGGTTTGGAAAACCGGGTCTAAGGCTTCTAATTCCAGTGGT
Organism: Ramaria rubella; assembly: GCA_015039355.1. Taxonomy (NCBI): domain Eukaryota; kingdom Fungi; phylum Basidiomycota; class Agaricomycetes; order Gomphales; family Gomphaceae; genus Ramaria; species Ramaria rubella. The sequence goes on along the minus strand of MU134367.1, from coordinate 189,932 downwards.
TGTACAGGATCTGGTAGAAGGCATAGTGAATGGATCAAGAGTTTCAGTTTGAATATACTGTTAAGAACTAGATTTCTTCTCATCAGGATGTTGGAATTGTTGGGATGTTGGGATGTTGGGATTTGGAGTTCAGATTGGAAATGTACAGACATCAGCTTCAACTTATAGGTTGTGCCCTCTTAGATCCTTCATGTCCTGGTATTTCAGAGAATCGGAATATTGGAGAAAATTGGAGAAGTTGGAGAATGGAAAGGTCAGATAAGACTTAGAGACGGAGGTGAGAAGATATCAAGTTGAGGTGAATCAATATTTGAACTGAGGAACAAAGTACATGTAAGAGTCATATATAACGAGTAGATACAGTCTGAGTCGGAAAGATATGAAATGCAGAAATTTGAAACAGAACGAATATGGGATCAAAGGTAAGGATGAATATGGATATAAGACCGATGATGTAGCTCTTGATAGGAAATGACTAAATATAGATGGAATGGGGATAAGTAGAACAGATGGAGTGAATTGGATAACATATCAGAAATGTGAATTGGAATATGTCGGCGAAAGGTGGAAAAGCTGGGAATGAATCTGGGTTCTAACATCAACCATCTCAGTATTCTTGTGATGAAAGTCTCGAACTCTTCAAGATCAGCACTTCCCCTGTATGGCTCGGGGTGAGGTAGTTTTATTCCTGCCTTTGCAAAGGCAGATTTATCAGCACTCACATGTCAATTCTCATGGAGTGCATTGCACACCATCATTGCTATCCCATCTGTATGGTCAGGATGGTCATTAAAGTTAGTCCACTGACGACTAACTTCCATGAGTGGTACCAATTGGTACCTCTCTGGTATGCCCCATATGCTCAGGGCTCTCTGAGGAGCATCTGTGCCAGGCTCAGCCGGAGCCTGACATGTTCCTCTTATAGCCAGCGGTATTACATACATATCACCAGCTAATTTGGCATGTGTAAGGGGAACTCCACGCTTACTACAGCAGAGTTCCTACTCTATGGTCTGGTAGACTCCTGGGGAGTGCGTACCCAGTACTACATCCTTCTTATCTCCTTATCATCGTCCGTCCCTGACCTGTCATGGACACATGACAGACCTGACACTCTATCTTTATTTATCTTTCGGCAGGTTATCTCGAGTATCTCTGATTGGTAGATAGTGCTGCACATGTTGATTGGTTGATAGCCTTCAGATATGTTTCCTATCTAGACGCCCCTGCATTCCATACATCTATATAAGCAGTAGATAGCTCATGTATATTTGCTATCCTTGTTATACACTTGGGTTAGAGGCATTTGTCTTATTGTCCCTTGACATCCCCTTAGAGCGTGCAAAACTCATGCATACAAGTTGTATTTGTTACACACTATTCAGGCAGCACATACTGCTTCATCTACTTCAGGTCCATCAACCTGAGGATATTGTGCAGCAACTGCTTGTTCTGCTAGTTCTACACTCAATTCTAGAGCACGGTGATGCCTTCAGGCAGCCTTTCATTCAGCTTCAGCCCAATGGTCTGCTTGCTCTGCAAGCACGTCTAGCATTTCCACAATACTAATCTCGGTGATTTCATCATCCGATTGAATTTGTCCAGTGACAATTTCTAAGAGGGATTTTCTACCCCTCACTCTGTCTCATGGTGCTTTACGCATCACTCCTCAATCAGACTGATCATCATCTGCCTGAGTTCGTTTCTGAGCTCTGAGTATTTCTTCAGGGGGATCCATTCCCCTTTGAGGTCATGGATCATCCTCTTCATTTGTACAATCCCTGTTGGGATTGTTTCCATGCAGGGTTTTCTTCACTTTCATTCATGTGTGTTGCTTCACACATAGCTCTTCTACAAGCTTTCTCAGGTGTTCATCACGTCTGACTAGCATGTTGGTAGCCATGGTGGCTGCTTGTTTGCTCCTATTGTGAGCGAATGATATTTCTTGATGGGTATCATCTGTCTCTTGCAGGATTTCCTGCATAAGTTCGTCTTCGAGGGATTCTTCCTCTGTCAAATAGCCTCATTCTGAGGCTTGTCTTATGGGGCTTACGCACCAGTTTTCTATTGTTTCACTAGAGTGGCTTGCATCACTCTGTTGCCTGGGTTGTGCTCCAGGCGTTCCTCACCTAGTGTCTCGTGCCGGTGTCATACTTGCACATCTAGGTGATTCCATACCTTCCTGTATGGGGCTTTGGTCCTGTGCTTGTCATACACTGGTGCACAACGATGTGGAGGGTTTCAAACCCTCCCCCTGCTACTGCTACATGATGCTACTCTATATATGTATCTCATTACACTCCTTACATAATCTCTGCCTCTCACACTGAAGTACCAGGACTATGTATTGTAACCAGCAAGGCAGGTGGAGGCAAGGAAAGGTGAGGAGAGGGGAAGGGAGGTGAGGAAAAGGGTAACAGCAGCTGAAATGTGCCGATGAACACACAAATAACCTGAAATGTACTCATATATGCATATAAATCACATTCATATCCTTATATTTGCAAGCAATTTATAATTTGCATATGCTAGTGCATATGAGCTGACAGAAGGTGATTACAGCCGTTTCGGGTACATAAGGCGGAGTTTGAAATGTGCTGAATAATCACAATTTCACCATTGCCAGGTATTTTGTGTCTCCCTCCTCAGCCACTGCGATTTAAGCCTTGAAAATTTGGGATAATGGATTTATATATAATTCAATAAGCCTTGTCCGAAAGACCTTCCGTAAAATGCAGTATTTAACAATGAGGTCTGGCAGGGTAGATTACCCATCGACAGACCAAATCAGCAGATATTTTCCTGGTTCTTTCTGATTGTATGCTAGTATAATATACACATAATCCATGTGATAAACAGTCCTTATACATTCCTCTTTCATTGAGCACAGACTCTCTCTATATGCAGACATTTATTGTTTCTACTAAGGCACCAATGAGCATCCATAAAGTAATTTAACTCTGTATATTATGAGTATATATACACTAGTGTATAATCAGAAAGAACCAGGACAATATCTGCTGATTTGGTCTGTCTATGGGTAATCTACCCTGCCAGATCTCATTGTTAAATACTGCATTTTACAGAAGTTCTGTTAGACCAGGCTTATTCAATTATTTATATCTCCATTATCCCAAAATTTCAAGGCTTAAATCGCAGTGGCTGAGGAGGGAGACACAAAATACCTGGCAATGGTGAAATTGTGATTATTCAGCACATTTCAAACTCCGCCTTATGTACCTGAAACGGCTGTAATCTATAAAATAATTTCTATTAGCTTATTTCTAGTTACAAGAGGACTACATATTCAAAAGGACTATTCAAAGTGTTTCATGGATACAGCGTCGGCATACTATCCCATTTCTGCCCTTCGGCTGGATCTGAAATATGCCGAGGGATCCTGAAATATGCCGAAATAACCCTTGTAGCTTCTGACTGGGAGCTTGAGCCATAAATTGGAAATGACCGGAATGGGTGGAAAAAAGAAAGGGGCCATTATGTGAGTAAATGTTCCTAGTGTCTGGTGTGAGCCTGAGGATGAATCGATGAAGGCGTGCTTGCCGTCAGCCTCTGGATGCCGATTCAACTATAGCCTGACATGTATGGCGGCACAATGGGGACGATACAACGATACAGTGTTCGAATTGACTAATTATGTTTCATCTTGATCTTGATGGCTCCCTGTCACTCTCTGAGCTACTTTGACCGTCAATATTTATAAGGTCGTTCCGAGGTCGATCGTAACTTCGAAAGTGGTTTGCGGCACCGTCTTTCTGTACTCATATATCTTTGGCCCCCGACTCGGAAAGCGCAACCAGACAGCCAGATACCAGGCGTATCTGAAGTTTGTTGTACAGCCAAATTGATGGTCATTTCATGCTTGTTCTTGTTTCAGCCCGAAGCGTGGCACAAGACGCACATTTACTCTTCTGTGATGCGGAAGTATCGTTTGGTTATAATTTGACACAGTCGAGTCCACTCTTATTCGCCACAGAAAAAAACTTACTTTGGAGCTGGCACGATTCGTGACGTCTTGGGCGCGCTACATAGTGAATGTTGACGCGATAAAGGTCTAAGTTTAATTAGCATTATAGCAAGAACATCATCAAGCCTACCGCTCAAGGGCTTTCTTCGCAATTTCCTGTATGGACCGCATAGCTTCAAATAACTTGGTTTCGGGTCCACCTTTCCGAAATAAGGCTTTGAGCTGCTCTTCCGTATCTTTGCGCAGGATTTCCTCCTCTTCCAGTCTCTTTTCCACTTTTACTCTTGCCACCATCTCCTCTTCGAGCTGCTCCCGAGCTGCTTGTAGCTTCTCCTGTGCCTGACAGGCTTCATCCTTTGCCTCCTCCAATTGTTCAGAGAGTCTCAGCGAATACGCAGACGCCGCTGACACTTGGCGTTGTGATTCGAATAGTTGAGCCTGCAGACGAGAAATTTTTTCGTCCGAGCTTTCATTAGGGTTCGGATGCGAAGTAATTGAGGGGGGACCGAAGCCCTGTTCGATCTCAGGCGCAGGGCTTAACGCCTCCGCTTCTTCGCTTTCGTAATCTGATGGCGGCTCCTCTATTTGTTCGTTTTCTGGCTCGGGTTCCGAGCTGCTGAGGGAAGCATGGGTCGTTAGAGGATTTGGTTCGTCTTTTGTCAAGCGGAAAGGGGGTATTATCATAGCGCCGATATCTCTAAAGCCGGAGAGATCCCTTTGGAGCATCTCAGAGCTTGAACCAGCCTGACTGAAAACTCCACGTTTCCGGGGTCGTTTGGAGCCTGGGGGCGCGTCGAGGTCTACCGTCCAGTACGAACCGTAGCCAGACTCAGTTCCCGGACGGGGGACCTTTACGAATAAACGATTTAAAGATAGATTGTGGCGGATAGAGTCCTACTTCCAGTATCATGTTAGTAATTGCATAACAGTCCCAAGTTCGGGGTACATGCTTTCCATCCTGTCTGCGTAGTTCTATAATAAGGCCATTTCTCCTCGATTGCTGCATATATCTCGCGCAGAGTCAATTTTTTCTTTGGAGACCCAAGAATCGCGCTTCGTACGATGATGGGGAGAATATGGTTTGGTTTCTCGTCGGTATCAGGGAGACAATTCAAGCTGTCCGGGCAATTTGGATGGTAGGGGTGTGTACGGGTTGGGGAGATCGCAGAAGAGCCGCTCATCTGACCAGCCGAATCTTGAGGCTCTCTGGGAGTACCACTCCTTCCAGCAGCAAAGCGGCTAAACACAGGTAAGGGGGTAGCCAAGAGCAAGGGAGGGAGGACAAACTTAGCCGGGAAACCATGGCCTTGCTGGTTTTGCCCAAAACTCATTGTGCATGGGGGAGGGAGGACAAGCTGCAGAAGGTGTGTATTGTGGGGCCAGTATTTGTCGCGGTTGTAAATACACGTGGCCGAGCGCAAGCTTCCTTACTCCTGGAATACGGTCATCTGTGAAGACAACATATGTTTCAACCCTCTGTCCACTGCGAATCAATGTGCGGCACACTCCCCGATGATAGCGCAGCATCTACTCACACGTATAGGCGTCCGAATCAGATCTCTTTGATCCCCAAGTCGCGTCACAAATAATCTGAAAAACGCGTTTCAATCTGTCACGTGACACAACCTCTTGCGGTTAGATCTTCAAGTCCACTTCGAGGCGCACACGTTCTAACCTTACTCTGCCTTTCTCCGCTCATAGACTCAATTGCGCTTCGAGGCGTGTGTAGGCTGTCATTTCGGTATCATCGTCGACAATGTCATCCCCTGGCGGCTCGCGCAATACCAGAACATTGTGGCAGTCGTATACAAGTAAGCGACTTCTGGCTTCTCCGGTTGCGGATCGAGATAGACTGGCACTGACAAGATGTCACAGACCTACCCCATCGAACCAGGTTATTCTTTGGGCTTACCGTTGGGCTCATTGGAGTAATTGGCCTCACCGTCGCAGATAAGCTGCAGGAGATGTATCCTGCCGATCGGCCAGAAGCTGATCCACGAGCCAAACGCGATGCATTGGCGTCACAGTCTTAATTCCAAATCAAAAGTAGAACAAGTGACGTTGGGCGTTGGTGGTTTACCCGTAGCAACGTGTTGCACGCACTTCGAATGGAGCGACGAAGTAATGTTTCGTAATGTGTCATGACATGCGAGGATCAAGTAGTTATTAATACATGCGAAGTGTGATGTGGGCGAACAACAAAACTAGTGGTTATTAGGGTAGTTGTAGCATGATTAAGAGCAGACATTGGGGAATTCGCGGTCAGTTGGGTTCTGAGGAATCCAACCACCAGCCAATCCAGCCTGGTATGTCCAATCATCCGCGTTCTCCGCCTTCCATGTCCTGCAAAGGTTGATGAGCACCATCCAAATTGTCAATAAAATATGGGATGGTACCAATAAATCCATCCTTGGGCCTTTTCGTATGAGGTGATCTACTTCTTTTTGAGTAATAGACGACATGGACGTCTTATAAACATACCTGAGCTTCGTAGTATTGACGCATGAATGATTTGTAGCTTGAACTGAAACTACTCGCGCTGCCGCTGAACCCTGTGCAGCTTCCTATGCGTGGCGAGCCAGACTTTGTGCCATCATATCGCGCACCAACGCCCCTGCCATTGAGATATTTCGCACAATCGGTACTAGCCGTAGTCCACTCGCCCACTACAGTCCAAAGTGTTGTGAAAGCGGTCAGACGTGCTCCCTGCGCACATGCGCTCTGTATTCGAAAAAAGGCTTAACCGTTAATAAAAGGAAAAGCTTTGCATGCCATACGTACAGCTATATGCTGAGCCTGTGTCTGAGCAACATCAGCATTGGAGAACATCTGATAGACGTGCGTATCCATCATGACACCCTGGTGATCGGGTGCCGCCTCGAAGCCATTCCAGAAACTGAGTGGCTGAAAGGCATCGTGGATCAACTCAACAGTGTTCGACTGTTGCGACGTCCCAAAGGGGAAGCGGATATTTCCATAGGAGTCAAACCAATACTGCTTCACGACGGGGATAACGCCAGAGTCAAACCCTGCAGGTCTGAAGGGAGATGAAAAAGGGCTGAAAAGCGAATTGGTCTGATACACACTCGTTCAATGGCGCTATGGTCGTGACAACACTCGTCTGGTCCTTGAACATGTTGGCTAATCGTGCAAGAGGTGAACTTTAATCGACTCTCCATATAAGCCAACGTACCAAGGGTCTTAATGATCGCATTGGTGCGAGCGACGTTACTTGCGCTCGACTGCCACATCGGGAAGCTCATGTGCTGACCAGAATTATCAAAGCCATTCTGGCTGCCCGGTGCACCGTCTAGCAATGAGATAGGAGTTTAGCTTTGAGGGGTATAGGGATCGCTTAACATACGTAGATCAACGATGACTTTCAAACCATGGTTGCCTGCCCAGGTGACCGCCTTGTTCAAATAGGCGATTTGCCCCTGGTGGTATGGTTCGCCGCCGCTGACATCAAATGCCCAGTAACCGATGGGTAATCTGACGTGGTTAAGACTAATTGTTGCAAGATGAATTGTTGTTCCAGCTGAAAAGCAATCGTGCCCACCCAGCAGCTGCAATGGCAGCAAAGTCTAGTAAAATAGGTGTTAAGAAATATATAAATTTATGTAATGGAGGTTCTGCTCACCGGATTCAACAAACCACGTGTCCCAATGGTTCTGAAGCGTTGCAGCAGCGGAGGTACGATCGACGAATTGACCAAAAGTAAATTCATCTATCACGCGACTGTCACCGGTGTTGTCAAATATGCTAGGAGTAATCCATGGCTACAAACAAGAGCATTACGCAACAATCTAGCGCGAAACACTAGTGAGGCTGACCTCGAGCACCAACCAGCCACCGAGATTGACACCACGGACTTTCTGGGTCCCATATGGAAATCCTGGTGTGATGGGGTTGTCGCGGGCAAAGAAGGTATTGTTGTCTAGGATGTATTCCCCCCTTAGTCTCACTAAGACTGGAGCTGCCGCTTGTACTTACACACAACATTCTCAGAGAAGTGTGGAGTCCGGGAGTCGACCACGGGGGAAGGCGACACGAGCGGAAAGAGCGGTAAGGCGCAGGCAACAAGCGCAAGCAGAGCGACCATTGCAGGAGGAAGAGAGGAAGGCTGAAAGGAGCGTAAATGGGGGCTGAGGAGAAAAAGTAGGGGGTTGGGGTGGGGTTTTATATGGTATGGAAAGTGGCTGACGGTATATGGCCATTGTGATCAGATGTTTTTGAGGGTATTGAATGTTAGTATTAGGTCTGATACGGAGAATGTGACCAAGTTCCAGTCAACATGCATTCACTGTATTCATTTTAATCTCAGACAGCCCCGGCAGAGGACCATGCCGCCGTGGTCCTTTGAGACAGCTCGCTCGCAATATGTGATCTTCCTTGTGTACATGTGACCTCTCTGGTTAACTCCATGGACCTCTGAGTTTTCGTCAGTTTACTATTCATCGCATGCGCTCCGTCGAAAATCACTCCTCACGAGATCAAATCTTGCCTACCAGCATGAGCCGCTGAGCATGTATCCACAAGGAGCGAGCTCTCGTGGCCACTGGTCCCCGCCCGTTCTTTTCCTAGGTCAAATTTACGTGCTGATTGTCCCGCGCTTCCGACTGCCTTGAGAGTTGGCGCACATGTCTACAATACCTTGGCGGTCTTCTTGCGCAACGGGTCGAGAAAATATGTCTACTTCGAGGGCCTAGCATTTGTTATATACACGCGGCGCTTGACCTCGTACCAAGAGAAAGCATATGCCTTTCCTCTCGTTGACCTTCCCTGTTTTATGCGGGCTATTGCGGTTTTGTCATGTATTCTGTCCGTCATTTTTCCGGTTGCGGTTGACAGACAATTAGTACTAACTCATTGACATCGATCGTGCCTCGTTCCATTTTTTATTTTGTTTTTTTACACAGTTCTCGCTGTTACTTGTTCACTAGTGGCCTGACTGCATGCTGCATCGGTGTGGTCGAAGCAAACGTAATTTTACACGTGTCCAAGCACCAAATACCTCGGACTCGCAAGGTTTCAAACACAACACATAATGGTTTCATGGTTACAGAAGTTCCTTCCAGGTACGTTGTCACCCGATTTGTCCTAGAAATTGCCCAGTTTCTATAAGATCTCCTTTAACCTCTTATCCAGCTTCTCGCAGGAGCGTTCTTGCTCCTGACAACAGGAGTAAGACCGATAAGTTCAATTCGGAGGTGCTGGAATAAAGGGAGGCCAACGGAAATGCGACTACAACAATCGGTCACGACGTTAATAAAACTACATTCGAAATTCGAAGCCCAGTGTTCCAAACTTATCTCAGCTCGGATTGTTCCTACCACCGTGACCTTACATAGTTATAAATTCATTGACGAAGGCTGTCTTGACGAGTCTTGTGTTCGTTAATTAGAGAAAACCTGCTACCTACACATCGGCTTTGAGTTCTATAGCTAGATCGCGCTACGATGATCGATTCAGCAGCCACAGCGGGATAACGAATACTGAAAGGCGCTGCAGGAGCGGTGCATGTTGATGAGCACGGTAGGTTGATGCCGCGGCGCCTATAAATATATCATCACGCCTATTTTACACTTTTTCTAGCTTCACCAGCCAAGGCTCTTTTCTCTTCTTTCTGATACCTACTCATACACATAATGACAGACAACATACGCAGCGAATTCGAAGCCGCCGGGCAAGGCCATCTCTTTCACTTCTGGACGAAATTGAGCCCGAAAGAACAAGACTCTCTGATCCAGCAACTTAAATCCATCGATGTTGCGCGCGTCAACAGAATCTACGCCAAGGCCGTCGAGAGTGAAAAGAAGGGCACCTCTGGTGCACGGGACGGCATCGAGCCCCTGCCTGAGGACGCGTTCGATACCGTCGTCGGGGCTTCAGAGAAGGAGAAGGAGTGGCGGAACATTGGCATCAAGGCCATCGCTGCAGGACAGGTCGGTGTGCTCTTGATGGCCGGTGGACAGGGCACACGTTTGGGCAGCAGTGCACCTAAAGGATGTTACGACATTGGGCTTCCATCTCACAAAAGCTTGTTTCAATACCAGGCGGAGCGTATAGCTCGTTTGCAGGTCATTGCCGAAGAGATTGAGGGCAAGAAGAAAGGCTCCGTTGAGATTCCTTGGTATGTCATGACCAGCGGACCTACTCGTTCAGAGACGGAGCGGTTTTTCAAGGACCACAACTACTTCGGGCTGAACCCAAGGAATGTCATATTCTTCGAACAAGGTAAAGCTATACTGGTATATTCTTTTGCGATCTGATTGGATCGTTTACCATAGGGACCCTCCCTTGTCTTGATTTTGATGGGAAGATTTTGCTCGAAACACCTTCCCGAGTGGCCGTAGCACCAGATGGCAATGGTGGACTATACGCTGCTCTTCGTGCCCCGCTCACCTTCAATCCCTCTCATAACGTGTTATCTGATCTGTCGAAACGTAACGTTCTTTACATTCATGCGTACTGCGTCGATAACTGCCTGGTTCGCGTTGCCGACCCTGTTTTTCTCGGATATTGCATCCAGAAGCAGTCTGCATGCGCTGCCAAAGTAGTACGCAAGAACACTCCTACCGAATCCGTTGGCGTTGTCGCCGTACGCGATCATCGATTCTCTGTGGTCGAATATAGCGAGATCTCGAAGGAACAGGCGGAGAAACGCGATCCTAAATCTGGAGAGCTCGCCTTTCGCGCCGCCAACATTGCCAACCATTTCTACACAACGCGCTTTCTTCAGAGCGTGGATTCGTTCGAAGACCAGATGGCATTCCACATCGCTCGCAAGAAGATACCTCATGTCGACTTGGAGAGTGGTCAATCTGTAAAACCAACGAAGGCCAACGGCATGAAGCTTGAACTCTTCGTGTTCGACGTGTTCCCCTTCACTCACGAATTTAACGTCCTGGAAGTGGAGAGAAACGAAGAATTCAGTCCATTAAAGAACGCGCCCGGTACGGGGTCGGATGACCCTGAGACGAGCAGAAAAGATTTGCTCTCGCAACAACGGCGCTTTTTGCTTCGTGCCGGTGCGAAGGTTTCGGAAGATATTGAAATTGAGGTTTCTCCTCGTGTCACGTATGCTGGTGAAGGGCTTAACACCGTCCACGGGAAGGCATTCTCTAAGTCCGGGTCGGTTGAGGATGTGGTGGCTTTGGACGCATTGGTATAATTGGTACTCGTAGACCCTACGGACTTTCTTAATGGACTTTCTTAATGGACTTGCAACTTTGTAGCATTCATCATTGAATCAACCTGTTGTGCGAGCAGACACGCAACAGCTTATCAGGCTTAATTGTGAGAACCAATGAACCATGATGGCATTTTCAACGTCATCCGCCTGTATTAGGTCCATCCAGTAGCTTAGCTCCACGCCTTTCTAGATCGTCCCGCAGTCGCAAAAACAATCGCTGTGTGCGTTCTGGAGTCGGCTAGAGCGAAAAACCATGTAAGACCAATCCCGAACAAAACCAGACAAGCCTACCGCTTCACAACAAGCTACAAGTGCCGTGCGTCAGACTTCAAGGATAATACATTAAAATGGATGTATACCTCGGAGATCTTCCAATAGCCGGGCTTGAGATGTATTTATGTCCCTACTCTGTTCTTTCAGCCGCTGTAGCTGCAGGTGTATCTGAGAGGACTGCTCTTTGAGTTGTTGCGCTTCCTCATTTAGATCACGAGTCTACTATTAATCAGTAGAAGAAAGAAAGCTTAATGAGTCTACTCACTCTTGCTTCGTTTTCAGCAGCCTTCCGTCGTTCTTGCTCTACTAGACCTCTTTGCTCTTCCGCACGCGCGCGAGAAAGAAGTACCTCCAGCTCCTTTGAGCGTATTACACAGTCAAAGTGTTTTTCCCTTAGCTCATACTGCCGCAAGACATCTTTCAGTCTTTCCCGGACTCTGTGGGAGGCACTTAGATTATAAGTCCACTTCACAGAGTCGAGCCTCACGCACACATTGTCAAAGATTTCCTCGATGGCTTGTTTCGCTCTACATCGTCGCATCAGGAAACGCAAAAAAAGTTTAGCGAGCTCACTAACTCTTGAGGATTGTTAGTCCAATTCTTTCTTAGACGTTGTCGCTGAGGTTCAGGTACCTCATCCTGAAACAAATGAAGTGTGAGTCAATCCTGGAGGTGCATCAAACTTGACGGAATGGCGCACAGATTCGTCTTTGGTAAGGTCCATCATCTCCACGGCCAAAATCTCGTCCCCATCTTCCATTCCAATATCTTCAGGCGTCTGATCTGGTTCTACACTTCGTCCCAAATGAGTGAACAGAAACATCATTGGCGATCGCTCCTCCTGCGTATCGCTGTCCTGCGATTCACGCTTATCTTTCTTACTCCCTCCATGTCCGCTAATCGTACTGCCAATCTCCATTCGTTCAGTCCAAGCATTGAACAGTCTGCTAAGCTTTGTTTTCCGGGATATCTTGAAAAAGAGCTCCGCACGATACTTGCAAACGACTTTGACGACGATGTCGGGCGAGTCGAGATACTTCTTCTCTTTCTTCTTAGCCTTGTCCGTGCGCCGCTCCATCTCGAGTTTCAAATTCAAAATCTGATAACCGATGATGCCTGGGCCCTTAAAGCAATGGTAACGGCATACCTCGTCTTGTGCTTCCTTCACGTTAACGGACATTGATCGGCTGTCCTCCTACGGCGAATTCTCATATTAGTCCTGGTATGAGACTGTGAATACCAGCAGTCACCCTCAGCTTCTTATTCTCCTGAAAGTAGAGACCACAGATCAGCATTAACTTCCAGGTCATGACACTGCAATCACCTTTTGCAGTTCCCTAGCGACATTCTCAAACCTGGTCTTGTTTTGGTTTGCTTTAGTTAGTTGGCTCTTCGCTGATTATTCCAACCCCTGTCAGATAGGTTCGGAAGTGAAGAAATTGTAAGCACGTACCATTGTCTTTATCCTTGACCAGCTTCTGTTTCTCTTTCGCGTGATCCCGTTCTAGTCGCTTCAATTCCTGATACTGTGATAGACTGAACCGATGCGCGTAATCTCAACGTTGACAATACATCCCCGTACCAGATCAATATATTTGGTGTGCACCACAGAATCTGATACGCCTTTGACCGTCTTACGAGCCTCTTCCGCTGAAGCTACATATCAGCATACATCCCCAGCAACGTTGACGCACGATATCCGTCCAATTTCATCGAGTGAGACCTACCAATCCGCTTCTCTTCCTCTTCCCCATGTACTTCCTCTTCTTCTAGTGCAGCAATCCTGTTTCTCACAGTCTCATACATTGCAGCTGGGTCCACAGATTCTGGCTTTTTCTTTCCCTTTTGTGCTGCCGTGGCATTAGTTGCAGGGGGATGCGGGTGAGAGCCCACGCCATTGACGGCGGGGCAACCAGGAGAGTGGTGTGCATGGGTTTGTGCTACCCTGGCATTACCTGAGGATGTAACATTTGGAGGGTTTGGAGGTGCAGAAGCTGGTACAGGAGGCGCAGGACCGGTAGGCGCAGGTTTGGCAGCAGCTATCCGAGGATTCTGGTTGCCCGTAGCACCGTTAGTTGCCATGGGCAGTATTCACAGTCAGGTGAAGATAAAAGACTGGAATAACCCAGTTTCAAAGAATACGGAGAAGGAGCAGTGCAAACACAATTTTCGTCGGGTTCGTTCGTTAGTCGCTGGCTTTGTTTGTACACTGGTATTCTTTTGTTGACTATCGTAATGCAATACTTACTTCTAACCTTCATCTCTGGACATCCACAGCTCTGCCTAAGTCTACAAAACGGATGAATATGTCTACCATTGGCGGGGAAATTGACCTCTGGCTCATCGTCGAAACTTTCTAGAGGCCCAGCCCTGTGCTAACCGGACCGGCAGGTTCAACCCCGCACCACCTTGCAAGTCGTTCTTGAAGCTTGACTTGTCGAGTGCCCATAGTTCTTAAAGGCAATGCGTACCAGCTCTCGTGCTTTAGATCCAATATAGCAACGGCTATTGCTATTTGGACCACGATGTTTAGCTCAGTGCTAAGATCGCAACATTTTCTTTTGCTGAATGTCAATATTGATGAAATTTAACGAGACCCAATGTCACAGGCATCTTAGCATACGTGTAGCCCTTCGATATCTAGATCTCGACCCCCTCTCCGGCAATGCTCAGACTTTTGAGTCTTGACACAATATTGCGGGGTCCTGCTAATACCTGTGATCTAGGAGTACTGGTAGTAAGTGCATGAAACACATAATATAAGCGTGAAAAGCACTCCAGATCTATGCACTATGTTGTCGCGATCCTGCGGTCATATGAGAGACGATAATGTTTATTAGTACGAATGTCCCATCGTACCTAAGTGTTCATAAACCATTTATTTCCTTAAAGACACACATACACGTGAAAACATAACAGAAAAACATCACAATGTTGCGAGGAAGATCATGAAAAATGCGGCAACTACAACTCCTTCACACCACCCCCCTCAGAGAACTCGCGTCAGAGGCAGTGCGTACCTGCCCCTGATGGCCACATGCTCTTTAATGTTCTCGAAATATTGCAGTCGGCGCAGGTGGTTGTTCGTTTTCAAGGCCTGGACGCTAGCGCACGTCCAACTGGAGTAATGTCTGAAAAACGCGGGCGTCGAGATCTAGGTCTTGATGGGATGCGCGGACGCGCGACAGGGCCGCTTTAACCTCCTGCGCCGTCGGCTGGGGCGCAGGAAGAACCTTTGCCAAGTATCGTGCTGTCTCGTCGTCTGAACAGTAACCACAATGGTTGTTGTAGTGCTGCTATGAGCACGAGGTAAAAGCGGACAACCAAACTCACCATTAGGTTCAAAAGCGCGAAGATGAACATTTGGACACGTCGAGTCCCTACACTTCCCTGCACCGGGTATCTCAAATTGGCAGATAACGCGCTTCGGGTCAACCTTGTGAAGGGTCCCTTCCTTGAGTGGGCGTAATAAAGTTGAGAGCTGCTGAGAGGCCGGTGTATCTAATGAAGTTAAAGGTAGTGAAGAAACAAAAGTATCAAGTGTACTACAATCATCCTGACGGGATGCTAAGCGAAATGAAACAAAAGGAGTAAGAGGAGAGTTATAAGCCGAAAAGCGTCTGGATATATCTTGCTTGACCTGTAACGAAGTGTTGACAAGTTCCAAAGAATGTTGAGCACAAACCATGGGCAGATGCAGGGCGGTAGGTAAGCAATGCAGCCGATTACGCACCTCAAGTCCTGTAAGTGAGATGTTCAGATGTTGCGGCGGGTTGATCGATTCACTCGTCTCGCATTCTACCTGTAAAACAAGAAAAGGCCAGCATAACAAGAGCCAAAGAATCGCTCAGTACAACAACCACAATGGCAAGAGCGCATGAGCGCTGTGAAATCGGAACGACGCTTGCCACTTGTTCGTGCCCAGCTTCGGCTGTCAATACTAGTCCTTCCGTGAGGCAAGAAAACACAGAAGAGAGGAAGGGACCTGCCATGCTCTCCTGTAGCTGCGTCCTGTGTTTCAGGGTTGGATGCGTCTGCGGACAAACAAAGCTCAATGAGTTGAAGGGCGGATAGATTCAGGGAGGTGATAGGGTTAAAAACCAGTGGAAGGTGGAGTGGACGTTGTGGATATGTCCGGTACTGAGACATCTGAAGGTTCGTTGTATATGGAATGGAAGATGAAAGACATAGTAAGACGGACCCGCAGCAAAAATATCATGCATGACGGCATTCTCTTCTAGAATATCTCCAGCAACAGACGTTGTCGAGCTCTCTCTGGCTGCAGTTGTTGGAGCAATAATCATGCCGTCATAATTCTCAGCCGTCGCTGAGGTGATCTCTTCATTGACGGGTTTTGACGCTATTTCAAGGATTGCCGTCGACGAACTACGCGGGTGTGGGGGAGGTGTAACGCTTTTGGGCTTTGGGTGATCCACAAGTAAGAACAAAACAGCAAAAAATATGTATATCCACAAACCAGATTAGCCAGTTTCTTGAGACGATTCTTCTCTCGTTCAGCTATCAGTTCTTTCATCCTTTTGATTTCTTGCTCTTTGAGAAGTAATGCTTCAGGAGGGATACCGGTGGCACTGAGAGTCGGTACTGGAGTTGATGGCAATGAAGCAGGTGTATTAATTGCATTAGTTGATCCCGTAGAGGCTGGAGCAAGAATATGCATTGCGATTGATGCCGGAAGACACCGCTGCTCTTCCGAGATAAGCGCATTAGATGCCTCTACAGTATCCTCCTCTTCCGAATCACTAAAGTCAATGATAATCTTCCGGGTGGGAAGCAGGTTCGCAAAGCTTGGTGTTGAGGATAGGGAACCTTTACCCCATCCATTGGAAGGAACGTTTGGGCTTGTAGAGCTAGCAAAAGGTGACTCTCGCGAGATAGAGTCATAGTCGACAAAATCGGACGCTACCGGACGCTTCATTGAACTTTTTCTCGATGAGAATGGGGGTTGTTGCTCCAAGGCAGATTGCGAATCCACCGTCGACGCACCAGTGGAAAACGGTGTGTGAGCGTCTGCAGGACCATCATGCGGGGATGGGTCAACATCAATGTCCATGGAATCCGGTGAACGCGTCAAAGCGGGAATTAAACCACTGTCATCACCAGTGTCACTAGCGCTGGGACCCGACGCAATGCTTTTGAGAAATTCATCTACGGTATCTGCAGGTATTGGCACCCTTTGTCCCGAAACCCCCAACAAAGACCGGGGTGGAGATCCTGTAGATGGTGAATCTGTTCCGGAGATTTCGACGTTGAGTGACGATGGAACAACGCCGGCAGCTGATTTGACAACACTATTGTAAGCTCCCAACTTTGGCTTTCGACTGGCCAGAACAGCTTTTCGGGCCTGTAACTCCTGGCGACGCAGGGTCTCAATTTCGTCCAAATTGCCACTATACCCATGAAGCGGCGCATCACCCATTGAGTAGGATGATGACCTAGTCGATTTGGGAGGGATAGTTGACCGCGAAAATTCAGCTTGTAAACCAGGGATGGGATCGTTTGGCGACGAAGAATCATGATAGGACTGATTGCTAGAAGCGTCAAGATGACCACCTCCTTGTGATGATCTTAGAGGTTGTGGTTGCGTATTACCGACATCGCCGGAGGAAATCGAAGAAGTGATGGAAGTAAGAGGTGGTGTTGCAATGGACGCAGGACGTGGGGGAAGCGGGTGGGGTGAAGCAGTGGATATTATACCTAGCTTGACATGTCCCGAACCTGAAGCACGTCGATCCGTTTGAACGGAATTTGTTGCGGAATTGAGAGCATTAGTTTTCTCCGTAGGTTGAATAGACAACAGCGCAGTTTTCTTAGCTTGATCGTCATCCGTAGTTGCCAACGAGTCGGAGACGTAATCCGCTGGAGGCTCATAAGGAATAATTCCTTGGATGTTGAGGTTGGTTGGTAGTCTATATCGGTAAAGTCAATACCCAAAGGGGGACTAATCTTCTCGAACATACTTTAAATTCATTTCGGTGAAGGCATAGAAGATAGCCTCGCGTGTCAAGCCACAGTGGATGAAGTATTCAGATGGGACACCCCAGCCAAGAAGGTCCAGGATGATCGTCTTGGCTTCCATGAAATCTTCAACCGTCACTTTTTGACACGCAGATACATTACCGTTCAGAATCATGAGCATCAAATAAATTAAATAACTCACTATTCAGAGAGGGACGAATGAGCGTAGTATCGGTGGAAGGGACGTCGAACTTCGAGGTGACTTGTCGAGAGGAAGAAGGGTGAGAAGACAACCCTGTCACTTTTGCCTGTTCAGCCGCCGAATCACTACCATGGCGGTCTGTTTCAGCTTGAGGGGAAAGGAATCGAGAAAAGGAGGCATTCGGTAAGTGCGACGATGGTGCAGAGGATTTGCTAGAGGCAGGAGGATTGCGCGGAGATGCTGGACGCTTGAGGACCGGGGACTGATTCAAAGCATGATCTCCAGATCCTGTAGGTACTGTTGAAAGCGGAGTAGTATCCAAAGTGCCAGTAAATGATGTAGTAGTGTGTGGCTGTTCAAATATTCTTGAGGCAGGCTTGGTGGATGGATACGTAGATGGAGGAACAGGGGATGTCCGGAGATGATTCTTCGATTGTAGACCGGACGTATCCTCTAAGTACCAGGTTCGAGAAGAAGAGGACGCAAGGCCAGGTAAAGGCTCGTTATCAACATCCATCGTGATGGGAGAGGTCTTCGCTGGGGTAACGTCGTCGTCGCTGATTTCGCCTTCCTCTTTCTCACCCTCTTCTTCTTCTTCAGTGGAACCCTCTGCGTCAGCCAGGCCATCGTCTGACCCGTAGTTGAGTTCTGGGGATGGAGCTATTCTTCGGGTCGAAGCAACGGAGGATGCATCATCCAAATGGTCTTGTGGAGGTCGGTCTTCACCTGAAGATTGATAGCGAGGTCTTGCCTTGGACCTTATAGTTAAGAGAGCAGCAGCTCGTAACGAAGAGGCATCTTGTGAGACAGGAGCGGTTATAGAGGCCATTCTACGGGGAGCCTCGCAAAGGTGTGAATGACAAGACCAAGCAGTTACATAAATAACTAAACGCCATCGATTTCAAAGACCGCACATCTGTCTCGTATGTACATATTACTTAGGAATATATATTACTGTGCCGTCCTGCATCGAAATATTACAATCTGTATATTCGCCGCAACCACCGTCGCCTTCTTGTCATCCCTTGCGCTTTCCACTCCTCGAGTGGGGCCGGATAGGGATGTTGCCACGAGTCGTTTGTATACGACCAACCACCTACATACTTGAGCACACTACGCATGACAACCTGGTGAACACTCACGATCATCAACACCCAACGGAAATCCCTTTCCTTCTTGATCCAACCTCCAATCTTCCGTTTCGACGAACTTATACCCAGGTGATAACACCATGCTTAGACTCCTATAGCGCCTTAGTAAAAAAGATCATGCGCGACGTAATACATATACGAACTTGACATCATCACTTTGAGAAATAATATCGCACCAACCATCGCGGCCGCTTGTCCAGGGTTTATATTCACCCAACCTGAGAGCCAACTTCGACCAGCCACAGTTCATAGACCATCGTTCGCTTTCCCAAAGTTCAATTGAGTGTTTGTCAGAAAACCAATGTTGCTTGGTTAGATTATCATTGTCGACAAGTGCTTGTGCTCTTGATTGCAAAGTGGGCAGAGAGCGATTGAACATGGCCGGCAGAATGCGCAAGGAAAGGGGGTGGGTGATGAGAAGAGGCGCAATACCTAAAAAGAGTAAAGTGGGGCGTAATGGAAGAAAGATCGCGATGGGAGCGAGGAACATTAGCGAGACACACAAGAAAGTAAGGAGGTGTGATGTATATGGCGTAGTCCATGTCAAAATAGGCACATAAGGCAATGCAGAATCATATAAATCAGACCTAACATCACCGATAACGTTAGCATGTTTGAAGAAAGACTAACCCGGGACTTACACAGCGCCCATGAGATTCTGTATAGCTTGCAAGTTAGCATACCAATCAACTGTGCCCTCCTTTGGTTGCTGTACAGGGGAAGATGCACTTTTCATCGAACTTGACATCTCAGGCACATCCCTGTCTTCATGTGTTGCGAGTATTACAGAGACGAGAACTACATGAGGTACCAGAAGGAACAGTCCAGGGAAGAAACCTGAAATAGAAGGATTGAGCATGTACCACAAACTGTATAGCCACACAAGACAAACACAGGAAAGAATAGATAGCCATCCAAGTGCAAGTGACTTTGCCTCCCTTTTTCCACATGAGTATTTCCTCAATCCTATCCTGAAGCCAGAAGATAGGCCCGCTCTTGCTCACAAACCGCCGGAAATTGACCGTTGTAGCTTGCAATGACAATGCTTCACGCGTTGACAGTAAACGGGCACCATCGCGAGGAGACGCTGGCGGAGGGTTTGGTAATTGGAGAGTGGAAGATAGAAGAAGATTAGAAATGTTGAAGCTTTGCTTTGAAGGAGAAGGCGGCTGAATTGAGGTAGGACTGGTCGCAGCTGTGGCCTCGCCACGAACAGAAGGTGCTGGGATGGACGTGACGAGCTCTGGCTTGACCGCCACACTGTCCTCTCGCAAGAGGGTCGCACAGTATGGAATGCTGGCGTACATGATGTGCTGTGTCCTGATTCGGAATAAATCAAGTTATGTAACCGATGCCGCAGTGGCTGTAAGGCTGTAAGCCATCTTAAAATTTACGTACCCAAGGGTACATAACTTTAGTAAGTTTTATATTCCATCCTATGCAGTTTCAGTGTCCCGCGTAGTTACATCTCTGCTCTCGATAAAGTGTCCATATTGTTTCCTATCCATTAAGGCATTCTCATATGCCTCACGGGTCCAAGTCTTTCCGCCCTCTCTTACTTGTTCAATCTGTCGCCTAACGAACCTCCTTTCTGATTCGTTGCGAATACAGTTCGCCTACCATCGATCCATGCTGCTTCTATGTGTAACACTTTACTCAGTTATTGATCCGATGCGAATCCATAATGTCGAGGCATTCCATACCTTAACCCTGTGGTGTTCAACTCCATATTCTCGCATTGCTCATATAGTAAAAAGAGGATAAATGCGGCGTTCATTCTTTCGAGACCGAACTCGGATAGGCACTTGAGAATGCGAGTGATGCGTAAATAATTGTGGGGGCAGCCTACAGTGGTCATAATAATATTTGCCAGTCCGGAATAAATATTCGGGAAAACAGAGGCTCACGTGTAAGGTTTCTGTATCGAGCGTGACAGTCTCTCGGGGGCAGCACTCTATCGAGGAGCCCCGTCTCGGGATTTACGAGGCGAAGGCCGTAGAAGTCAAGCATGAGGCGGTATGAAGTGAGGATCCTTGCTATAACTTCAGGTATATTTTTCATCGCCGTTATTTCATGACGCTGCAGAGGTTGCGATTGAAAGTTTATCCCATATTCTTGAATTGGGAAACTGTGGAGCGAATGCAAAAACATTGTTTTGTAAGAGGCCAGAGGAGAAAATCAGGAGAGTCCACACAGCCACTGAATGAATCCGTGCTCGCGTTCCAATGTTGCGTAGTCACCGTTCCATCTAATTATATGTAAGAGTTGGTTCATGAGCCTGTGTATAGCCATGTGCGTGCAGGAAGATTCACCGTTCATGCAAATCATCGATCAGAAGACCATCAGGGCGACAGCACAAAAGGTTGGAGTAAAATTTCAGGTTATCATTGCAGTTGAGGCCATCACCGTGACCGCGTTGTTCTGGATAACTCTTTAGAAATTCAAGCACGTCGGGTGGAACAGATTGCATAATGTGCAATTTATTCCGCTACACATTATGTCAGAAAGTCGGGAGTCCAGCTATTCCATGAACGCCAGTTCCCAGCGTTTCGAACGCTGTAAAGCCCGATCCGAGCAAAGCCTATTTTGTACCAGAAGAATCCCTGATGTGTCAATTCGATGTCAATCCGTGTACTGATATTATTACAGAGACCTCCGCTAAGTCTGCTTCACAGCAATCAAAATCGCCTTCTCAGGCTTAGAACCGTTTCTAATTCAAGTAATATATAAGAGTTCTTATTCACCCTTCGCTGCAGCATAGCATACGGATGCTCGGTGCTCGAAGGCGTCTTTGGCTCCTTGACTGTCACCTCTAACCCATCGTTTCATTGCATCACCTTGTAGGCCTCGTCCGAAGCTAAACGACAGAGGTGGAAGACGTCTGACTGCATTCGGAACGTCAGCCGAATCGACGAGTTTGTTCAATGCCCTAAGATAATCCGTGGCTGTCTCATCTTCAAGGCCACCTAGCTCATCGTCAAATTTAGTATATGACTTTCATAATCAAAGAATAAAGATATCGCCTCACCTGAAAGGAAGACCACTCCTGCAACGCCAATAGGTATCGTACGAACAAGTACTGTTGCTGTAGCAATTGCAATGTCGTCCACACTGACGTTCTTTCTCTTCGCATATTTCAGACCAGGCTGTGGAAAAGAGGGTTTGATGAGTGTCCCTACGATAAGTGACTTCATGAGATGAGGATGATATGCATCACGCGCTGCACACCTTCAATAAGTACGCCGTATACGGCGAGCCGAGAATAGATTGCACTGATGATCTTCACGTGCGCTTCGACACTCCTGGTGAGGCTAGCATCTGCCCCAAAATCGACATCTGGTTCTACGATTGGAACCAAGCCGGCTTGTTGGCTGGTGGCTGCGAACCGTGCCAAACTTTCTGCTTGTACATCAATAGCTGCCTGCGTCGGAAAAGTTGTTGCGTCCACTAAAAAAGGAGCTCTCCATTTGCTAAAACGTGCGCCAGCCTCATAGGACGCCTGGAGTCGAGGTAGAAGATCGTCAAGACCTTGTGTGGCAGGTTCGAGGGGAGAGATAGGGAGCGGATGGGAGTCAGTGTCTGCCCGAATACCTGGAATGATACCTCGTTCTTCGAGAATAGAAGCAAGTTGAAAATCGTGCAAAGTCTCGTGGTACAGAATCACTCCTGAAATGTAGTCTAACATCAAATCAATACATAGAATCTTAAACCGGCTCAGAGAACTGAAGGAAAATAAACGTACTGCTCGGCAAGGTATCGTAGAGGCACTTTACATGAGAATGTTAATTTAAGTTTGTGGAGAATTGATTAGGTACCGGCACACCTTCCGCCAATCTCGCCTCCTTTCTCGTTGTTCCTCAACCGACCACTCTTTCTTCTCACCGGAGGTTGCTGCTGCTAGACGCGCAGCTATTCCTTCAATTGTTTCATCGGTTGCATAGATGCCTTGACGAATGAAAAATGCAAGCAAGCGCAGATGAGGGGAGGTGACGTTATCGTGTGGGTGAAACTGTCAAGCGATCATCTCATTCCAAAACTTGTCCATGACCAACCTTTTCCTCTAGGATTCACAAGCGCATGTGCGGTCTGTATAAGCTTACGAGCTGTTGCGGATTGATGATGTGGATACAGTGGAGAGAGTTCGTCAACGCCAGTAACCGCCGACGAGGCTGAGAAAGAGTATCCTGGCGTGACGGTCTGGTTGAGGCTCATTTCTCGTCTTCTCGTCTTGCTTCAACCTCCCTGCGATTTATCAATGCTTTCGTTGACTCGGAACGATCCCCGTTCTCATATGACCTACACGTGCTTTAGGAGACAAGCTTCGCCTGAACGTCATTTCCCACCGTGGGCTCGTGACCTACCTACACTGTACAGCCATGTCTTCAAAACACATTTTCAACGATCCGGAAAACCTTGTTGTGCAGTCTCTCCGTGGTGCAGTGATCTTAAACCCCGCCTTGCGACTGTAAGTCTGCATTGTTCAATATATACATTTCCTCATTTCTCATCATGATCTGCGTGGCAGCCATGCCGCCACAAAGTCGGCCTACGTATCCCGAGAAGTTGCATTACTTTCCAAAGCTCGAGTAATGGTCATAGCGGGGGGTGGGGCGGGTCACGAACCTGCCTCGGTCTCTTACACTGGGTTAGGCATGCTGCGCTCTTCCGTCTCTGGAGATATTTTTGCATCTCCCAGTGCATCGCAAATCCGTACTGCGATAAACCTCGCCCTAGCCGCCTCTTCCCAGTCACTGAATGACGTGAAAGAAGTGCTCCTTGTCGTCAATAACTATACGGGAGATCGTATGAACTTTGGACTAGCTGCAGAAATGGTCAGGTCGCAGGGCGTTGATGTTGCCACGGTGACTGTAGCTGATGACGTTGCGGTCGGGAGAACGCCTCTTGGATTAGTAGGTCGAAGAGGTCTGGCCGGTTATGTTTTGGTATGTAAGATTCTTGGTGCCGCCGCTGAGCACGGCTTGTCTCTTAGTGATGTGGCGGCACTAGGAAATGCCGTCACAGCCAACCTTGCATCTATTGGTCTCTCGTGAGTTCAATCGAGCTGTGCAATGGAGCCATGCCTGCCTGTCTGGTTTAATCTACCTGTTGACTTAGGCTCGACCACTGTCATATCCCTGGGAAAGGAAAGAAGATCGGAGACTGGGAGAAGCTAGATGAGGAAGCGTGTGAGCTGGGTCTAGGACTGCACAATGAGAAAGGATTGAAGCGGTTAACTTCAACACCGCAACCCAAAGAAATGATCAGTCTGATGTTGAAGCCCCTACTAGATCCCGATGACGCCGAAAGGAGTTTTGTCTCATTTTCTAAGGCGACGGATGAGGAGGTGATCGTCTTCTTGAATAATCTGGGTGGTCTCAGTCAGCTAGAAATGGGTGCACTAGTGGAGGAAGTGCATAGTCAACTCGGTCAGTGCTCTAGATATGAACATCTTGGTAACGACGGTAACATGTGATACCAGCGGTATTGAATATTCATCCCTCACGAATATACGCTTCATCCTACATGACATCTTTGAATGCACCAGGTTTCTCCATTTCTCTTCTGAATGTATCATCAGCCAAATTGGCCTGGAATACCGCTTCATCAAACACACATCATCTAACCATTCCGCAGCTTTTAGACGACCCAACGGATGCCCTGGCCTGGGCCGGCGTGCGTTCTCATTGGACTCAACATCGTAATCTTGATCAAGAAGAGCTTGAGTCTGATATTTTGGTTCAGGCATTCCAGACAGATGCTGTGGACATCCAAGGAGATGATGAAAGTGGTAACTCCATGTTTGTTGAAAGCGTTGTGAGAACGGTCGCTCAGGCAGTGTTACGTGCGGAATCCCAGCTCACGCATTACGACACCGTGTGTGGCGATGGTGATTGCGGTACAACTTTCGCTGCCGGCGCAAAAGGTATATTTAATGGCTACGTCTGTTATAGCGTTATTTATATTACTATGCAGCTTTGCTTAGAGGCATCGAAGCCTCAACGATCAGCTTTGGAAATGGGGTTTCAACTGCACTTAGTCTTGCCAGAACATTTGAAAACAATATGGGCGGCACCAGTGGAGCATGTAAGAAACCGTACCTCAGATTTTTCTAATTTCGCGCCTCATACGATAAACGATTGCCCCGCAGTGTTCGCCATCTATTTTACTTCTTTATCATATGGCCTTCAAACAACTTCCTCTTGGAGAGAAGCCTGTTTCAAGGCACTTCAGTCTTTAACTGCATACACTCCGGCTCGACCAGGCGATCGGACACTCATTGATGCCCTGGAGCCGTTTTGCACTTCACTGCGTGATGGTAATTCTTTAGTTCATGCAGCGGAAGCGGCACGTCGAGGAGCCGAAGGGACCAAAGGGATGCCTCCCAAACTTGGGAGGGCTGTTTATCTAGAGCAGAATGAGGGGCAGTCATATCTTGTACCTGACCCAGGTGCTTGGGGTGTCATGGTCATTGTGGAGAGTCTAGTACAAGCTTTTGAGGGATGAGAATGCTTACTATTAGATAGTACTTTCAGTTCAGTTCATTCTCAAGCTTCAGTCAAGTCTTACTTAAGTAGGTATGCAATATTGCACTAGGAAGATCTCAGAATTTGTTGGTTGGGCAAATGGTCAAACAAACACATAACAAATAGCACTTTTGTTCAGGATTTGTACAAAGGCCACACACTAAACAAAGGCATAAATTGGTCCACATTTTGAACCACTAACAATGAAATATGACCCCATGTATCATTACATAATTAGCTAGCATACTCAGAATGAGAACACACAAGTTGGTGGCCCATGGATGGGGCTGCCAGCTTCTTGCTGTTTTGCTTATGTAAGGCAGACTCAAAAATCCAAATATCCTTACAGAAAGAATTTGCTGTAGCACACCAACTGTGAGAAATCAGGCAATGACTATAACAAAATAAAGGCTTCAGTTGCTGCGACTAGCAAAACTGAATACAGGTTAAGCTACCTATAACGAAATAAAGCTAATTGAAGATTAGACCGTGTGTAAAGAGGAAACAATAAAGAAACTACATATGCTTCAGTTATTGCGACTAGCAAAACTGAAGTGATACTAACTACTATCAAAACTTATATGAGAAAAAAAATTGTGTTTCGGATTGCATCCGGTACATCTGGTCTGAATCAAAATTGAAAATTATGTTCGGGCATAGATGGCGATGACACTGATCTGCTTGCTAATTCCAATACTGTAAAACTTTCTACTTATCACATTGTACAGACTGAGCCAATATGTATATTGGTGCCTGCGATGTGTGTGGTTACAAGTAAAATTTGCTGCTTATCTAACTACTTGTGGACAACTGTATAGTTGTCCACTAGTGGATGGCTTATATAATACAGCCAACAAGTCACCCTAGTGACTTGTATATTCTAGATAGTAGCATATATGCTACTATTATTTCTACTTTCTTACATCCTCCCCACAGACTGAACCTCAGGAGGTTTGGGCAAGCCTATGCTGATGGAGGATCAGCATATACAGGTGCAGGCGCAGTTGAAGATGACTGTGCAGCTACTTTGATGGTATTGTCATAGTAAACGGAGTCAGCTGGATCAACTTCCATTGTGTTGTCATCCGCTGCAATAGCAGGTGCAGGTGGGGGAGCGGTTGGTGTGAAGGATTCTGTCGACGGCACGTCTGTATGTGCCGTTTCGAGCAGGGAGGTCCTCTGCCTCGTCCATTGAGCAATGAATCATCATTGGACATTGTTGGCGCTGTCGGTTTACTTTCGGAAATAGATCCAAAAGACAGTGGGTAGCGGTGTCATCGTTGCACGGCTACTTACACTGGTGTTCGGCTCAGTGCGCTTTGCTATCAGCAGCAACAAAGGTAGAACAAAGACGAAGATGAGGACGTAGCAGTGACGAAGATGATGACGTAATACGCTGATGTAAGCGTAGACGAGATACAACAGCAAATGTCACGTGATTGACAAAGCTGGCCTTGACGTAGACGTAGTAGTAGTAGTAGACTTAGAAGACTTAGACTTGAGACTTAGACGAGTGAATCCAACTGATAGAGGTGAATTGGGGTACACTAAGGTGAAACAGGCCTTATATACATGAGCAGAACAACAAACGATGTGAGTATGCCATACAATGATGTCGTCGACAGCAGACAGGAGAAATGACTAACAGCGAGAGGCAGAAAACCAAAATAGGAAGGTAGTTTGTAAGGAAATGGAAAAATGAGTCAGGTGGTCGAAGAAATGAATAGAAATGTGGCAGCGAATTGGAAATAGAAGCCAGAAATAGAATAGAAGTGAGTCATAGACAATAGACCATGTGGAACAATTGGAAATAGAAGTACAGCCAAGAAGCGAGTGAGTCAGGTGATGAAAAATGAGTCATAGCCATCCAATAGGATTCCAGTTGCTTGTCAAATATCTCCGAAGATGAGTAAGTGAGTCATGTGACTTGATGACGACTCAGAAACATGTGAACCAATCACGACACTTGGATATGAATTTCCTCCAGAGAGGGAATGAAGACGAGCCCTTCTTGATGAAGTCCTTAGGCACATAACCGTAGCAAATCTCTGTTCCTGGTCCGTGCTCTTTGATGTACCAGTTATTCCTGAGGACGATACGATGCCAACCATTCACTAGTTCGAAGTTTGGGTCAAAACCGATGACATAGAAGGGAGCATGGAAGGTTTGATTGAATACCCATATGCAATCGTGAATGTGATAAGGAGGATATGAGGGGAATATTCGGTATGGGCCTTCAGGAGATTCGACATATAGGGGATAGTACCGACGATGTGCGACTTGTGGAGGAGGACTGGACAAATGAACATCAAGGGGAGAACACCGACTAGGAAGTTCAACGCGTGGTCCAACGTGTATGTCTGGCTTGGCGGTCATCTGAAATGAATCATGGGACGTGGTGGCGGCAATGCTGGATGGCATATTGAAAATAGAATTGATGAAAAATAGAATGAGTGTGGAGATGATATGTCTGGCGGACTGGAGGTAGCACAGCAGATGATGGTCTGGCGAAAGCTGATGATGATAGGCGCGTGTGCAGTGAGCGTCTTTTGTAGTGTAGTAGGCGCTGTCGAGTATCATGCTTGTCAGCGCTCCCCAGAAGCCTGGGGGATGGGGGGTAGATGGAATGTGAAGGCTGCTGAAGGGATGACCTTCACGTGCATGGACCATGCGCTGTGCTGCGTGGTTGTAACACACCTTACTTTGCTTTTGAGCGAAGTAGGGCTCTACATTGACAAGAGCCTGGGTGGGGTCTACCTCCCTAGCCATTTGGCTAGGTCAGAAAGTGAAGTGCCCTCTGGGGGTATGTTCCAGTTGAATGTCTGTTTGACGCTCATGGACAGGAGCTTTGGTAAGTCCTGTCACCAGCAGCTTCCTGCTAGCTCGGCCGATTGGGCAGGGACCATGAACAAGTCCATGAGTTTTTGAAGAAAGACCAGGCTGTCTTTCCTGGGTTTGATGAGTGTAATCCACACTCATACATCAACATCCTTGAGCATGAGGGTGTTGTTGGCGTACCTGCAGATAGCAGGTGGTACTCCCTCTGGGGAGTACTCTATAATGCATAACACGTCCTGGAGATTGGGAGGTGTATCGTGGATGATATCAAACACAGGCATTTGATTAGCGAGCTTGTGCTTGCGCCCAGCATGCGTGATTATGGCATGCTGTGCTGGAGTTTGCAATAGCGCAAACATTGAGCGGGCGATGCTCAACTGTTCAACGAACCTAGGTTCGTTGAGCAGGCAAGTGTCGAACCACTCGGTGGGTCAACGGTGGGGTTGCACCACATCAGGGTGTGGTGCTTTGCCCAGTGGACAGGGCAAATATCCCATCTGTGTTGCAGGTGGATCGCCTATGGCAGGGGCAATGCAGGCGTTCAGTGATGCTGGGTATGGTGCAGCGAGAGCCTGCTGTTTCAATGTGATCTTACGACTGGATCATGTAGGTCCTACCGGTGAAGCACCTGTAGCCACAGTAGATGGACTCATTGAGTTTGTCACCAAATCTGACTGCGAGGTCAGATCAATTATAGTCAGTGCCAATGGCGTCGACTGAATGGCAGATAATCTATCCATCATTTCTCGGTTTCACTGCTTCTCTCTGTTGAGAGCAGCATGTACACTCTCGAGCTCTGCATGGAGCTCACACAATTCCTCTTTGTAAGAGGAGACGATGTCTTTGATAAACAGACACACCATCTCGGCCAACAAAGGTGGCCAAGCCACTTTTAATCTGTGTTCAATGTTGCACATTCTGGGGTCTATAAGCTGCAATTTGGTGGCTTGCAACAAGTGCTGCATATAAGCATTGCACTCCAGACAAGAGTCGCAATGGACAATGGTGATGGTGTCCTTGACGCCATGGACTGTCCAGCTTTGCTCCTTTTGGAGCATAGCTAATTGTTCAGAGGCACTAGGTAGTGCCTCTGCAGAGAGGTGTGATCGGGATGTGTCTGCGTCCATTGTAGATTATCACTGTTGTACACTTGCACTGGTGTGGGTGTGGGAGTAGGTGGAAAAAGCATTAAAGCGGCAATAAAATCATTACTTAAAATTAAGGCAAACGAGTTGGTACCCATTGCATCACATGATCAATTCACGTGACCGCGTTGCATTGCGCAAATTGTCGACACAAGGCATATTTGTGTCTAGTCCCTTTCTAAAGGGACTCAGTTTTTGCCATTATCGTGCCTGTAAGGCACAATTAGGAAGCTCATGTGGCTTCCTAACACCTCTCAGCTCTAGATAGGAATCTAGTGCTTCTAACTCTCTGCAGGCAGAGAGGGGCTCCCAGGTGACATCTCCTAATGCCCACTGTACTTGCAACTCCAGTTTGGAGTCGCTAATCCATCAATGAGCCCCAGTGAAAAGTCTGAATGGTCTTGTCGGATCTCAATGGGATATAAATGAAGTGATGAAGTCTCACATAACCTACCTGAACCTATCTGAACTTTTTGATAGTTATGCAACAAGAAAATCAAAACTTTGTTCGAACTGTTTCTTTGAGACCATTCCATCCGCTTTCACGTTTATTTTGATTCTTTCATTTGATCCTCATGTCACATGACTGGGCCAAAACAACACCAAAGCATGCAAAGGTATATAAGGCATGACCTTCCCCATCCGTCTCTTGTTCTCAACTCCCTCCCCCCCTCCCGTGTTTGCCCATAAGGCTGTGTGCCATAGGGCTAGGAGTTGCTGAGCTGTAGTCATAGTTAGTGTCTATATAGTACATGTATTTACTATGTAGCCTGCACTCTCATTTTTTAGTCAGTGATATCAGTTGTACCCTATTATAGAACTTGAAATAAATTTTATTATCTAAGAAAGTGTTAAAGAGCAAGGTCTATAAATGACTGTGTTTCATGAAGAGAATGCTAACTGTACAGAGTAGTATTACTATACCTATTAATTACTGCATGTGCTGAGTAGATCAGATTTTATTTGGTGATGCAATCCACTGGGAGCATATAGGTAGTCTAAGCAGATTTTGAGTGGGATTGCTTTCCCATTGCTGTTCAGTTACTTTCAGATGGCATCCATTTTTTACTGTGCCGAGAGTCTCATCTGCTGGTATACAAGTGTATCTACCTGAAAATAAATGATGTTCCATTGGATTCCATTGAGATCCAATGAGATCATTCAGACTTTTCACTGGGGATGAGCAATGATCTCATCTATGAACCATTCTGGTGCATTCTCATTCCCAAAATCGTAAATGTAATTTACATTGTGACAAGGGAATCACTTGTCGTCATTGGGGTATACGTGGTCTGATTAGACTTGCATGGAACTTTGGAAGTATCCTCTGAGCCATGAGCTCTGGAGGTAATTCAAGTTTCACATTGGAGGTGGAGTTGTCCACCTTTAGTACCTGATACAGCCCAATATAATTGGGCACTAATTTATTTGCCCATCTTTTAGGTAAGGACAGGTTCTTTGTAGACAGATACACTAGCTGTCTGACCTCATACATCGTTCCCTGATGGCGTCTGGTATTCACAGTATCTGTCTGCTGTACTTGACTCACGATGATAGCATCATGAGCATCAATCAGGTTCCTGTTAGGTGCCGGATTCTTGACTGGGTTGGATTTCTCATTAATTGGAGTTCTGGGTGTCAGAATACCTCAGAGGTGCTGGGAGGAGATTGGAGAATCGGGAACAGATCTATACAGGTGTTGGCTTCAACTTATGGGTTGCGCCCTCTTGGATTTCTAGTGCCCTGGTATTTTGGATTTTCGACCAGACGGAAATATTGGAATACCGATGGTTGGGTCTACACAGAGTGATCAGTAACAATAGCATGTTGAGAGACTTATTGAGTGAGTGGAAAAATTTGGGGATTTCGGAGTTTGGAGGGCCAATACAGAAAGGGTCGAAGAGTAATGACAAATGAATATCGAATGAGATTTGGCTTTACAGAAAAGTGAGTAGAATCAAGGAATGAATGTGTCAGAAGGTCAGAAGATCGGTAGATCGGAAGAATATTGGAAATCGTAATTATGCGGGATTTCAATATAATGATCAATGTATAAGGAGTATACATTTGAACAATATATGAAGTAAGGTATAGGGAGGACAATGCTGTATATATATAGATGGACTTTGATACAGATAAGAATCAGTATGTCTGTCGAAAGAGATATATAAGCTGAAGAAAAGCCTGAGTGAGAAAGCATATTTAAAGGGGTGTACGGAATTCCGAAGTCGGAAACGAAAGGGATAGGGGTGCGTGATACGGAATGCTGAGATCGGAATGAGGATGGGAATCTAGATAAAGCATATGGGGGTAGGATTGAAAATAGATCGTGACTAAGAATGATCAAATGGGGGTATATCGGAATAAACAGAAAAGGGTTTATCGGGATAAGTGAGAAGGGGTTATTGGAATAAGCGGAAAAGGCTTATCAGAGAATATGGAGATGTCAGAATAACATGGTATTGGATCTGGGATCTAACAGCATCTCCCTTTTATGGCTGAGCCCTCAAGGCTGATTATGTCATTGAGTGTCATGGGAAGTTTGGGTGTCGGTTATCCGTAAAGGCTGAGATCACCGATTGAGTATAAATAGGGGAAGACGGGGTGATGGAACACAAAACACTTTCTTTCCTGAATCACCACCACCACATCAAAATGGCTTCGTGTGCATTGTCTCACCACAACCCATCGGTCATCGAGATCAGCTCTGAAGAGGAGATCACTGCAGAAATGGAGGACTTGGACTGACAGAAGCAACTCCTGGAGGAGAAACTGCGGAAGAAAGCCAAGGTGAAGCGGGAAAGGCGAGAAAGGGAAGAAGTGTGAAGGCAAGAAGAGCCGCAGCTGTTGAAGGGGTAGGAGGATCAGTTAAGGAAGGAAAAGGAGGATGAGGATTGGAAAAGGAAGGAAGAAGTGGATCAGAAAAAGCAGCGAGAAGACGTGGAGTGTTGGAAAAATGAATCCATGTGGAGCATCCAGGAATAATTGAGATGGGAGGAGGCCAAAATGAGAAGATCGTCAGTAAGTGGATTGGATTTGTGTTGGGACAATCGGTTTTCTGACAGAAAGATGGGATATAGCTGGACAAAGGCGATCGGGTTCGGAACACTGTGGGGCAGCCTGGGCCTTCATCAGGGTCTGGAATTGGGTGGAAAAGGCAGATGGCTGACTTGGAATGGTCGGATCTGGAGTCGTTTGACAACCAGTGTGTTGGTTGTTGGACATGGGGGTACGAGTGTGTGGAGGAGGACCAGAAGAGTGGGAAATCCCATAAAAGGGCATGCGTGTGGTGCAGTGGCGATCGCAAGAAGTGCACAAAGCCCAGGGATCCCCTGTTTGCGACGGAGATGAAGGGGAAAACATCATTATCGGTTCGGTATTGTGCACAGGTGGAAAATGTGGAGGCTGGACTGGGGCCTGTGACGAAGAGACAGAGGTTGGAGCGGGCTGTCGGGGAAACTGGGGGGTTGTCGGTGAGGTTCACCAATTTGGATGTCGGGATGTCAGCAGGAAAAGGAAAAGGCAAGGAACACGCGTCAGATGTCGATCGGGGGGAAGAGGGGTCGGAGGAGGCGGGGTTTGTGGTGGAAATCCACAGACTCTGCAAAACCATGCATAACCTCGTGAAGTGGTTGAGGTATAATGGGGAAGGAATGGCAAGTCTCAACGACTCATTGAAGACATCCCATCGGATCACCAAGGTTGACTACAAGTTCCAGAGAAAGCGGTGGGAAATGTACAATGGGACATTTGCGCGGGAACCAGAGGTTGAGTCAGAAGGCAAAGTGGAGGATGCAGTGGGCGAGAAACCTGCAGAAGCAGAACTCGAGGAAATGTCAGAGAAACAGAAGGGGAAGGAAAAGGAAAAGGAGGCTGTTGGAATGAACGTGGACATCGCTCTGGAGGTGACAGAGAGTGGAGTTCCGGAGACAGCGAAGAATGCCAAGGAACTGGAAGAGGAAGTTGTCGGAGATGTTGGGAATCTGGAAGGTATGGATTTGGAAAAGGTGATCGGAGGGGAAAAGGAGAAGGTGGAAGAGTCTGAAAAGGAGGCTAAAGTGCCTGAAGATGAAACAATGGAGTAGATAGAATGAGAAAAACAATCAGAAAGGAAAAGTAGCATAGAGTATTCGGAAATATCAGGGAAGTCAAAGTAATATAATTTAGAAAATGAAAAGGTTTTGAAAATCGGGAAGAAATTGGCAATAGTTGGGAATACAAATAATCAGAAAATCAAGGTAAGGGTAGGCACTTAAGTGCATACAAGGTTTTCTGGAAAAAATCAGGATAAGTTGGAAATCAGAGTGAATCCAGAAACATGGGTTGGAAAATCAGGGTTGGACTTGGTGAAAATGGTTGCAAAGGGTGATTCGGAAGAATTGGAGGAATCGGAACATATCGGAGAATATGGGAAAGTGAAGGTTGTGGATGTCGGAAGGGTTTTGGGTTTTGGAAGTAAGCAGGGAGTTGTAGAAACAGAACTGAAGGATGATGGACTGAGAAGTGTTGTTGGAAATGTCAATGAGAAGGCAAGAGTGATTGAAGGTTTTTTGAGGAATTGTGTCAGAAAAATTGGTGTATGGATGGAAGATCGGAGTAGGACTTGTTGTTGACGTAGTGGCTACTCCCCCTTTAAGGGGGATGTCCCATCGTCTACCTTAAAACACTGGAAGAAAAAATACAAGGAGATGGAGTATTGTGAATTGAAAGATTCCTCGGTAGGAGCTTGTTGGGAGTTTTCGGAAATTTGAATGGAATTTCGTGAAATGTTCTCAATAAAGTGGTCTTGATGTCTGTCCAGTTGGAAAATGTTGTAATCACAGATTACCGGAGAAGTCGGATGAGTCGGAATGTTGAAGAATGTCAAAGGAGTTATAAGGAATCGATGAGTTGGAAGTTCAGAAAGTTCGAAAGCAAAAATAGTGTTGGAAGTTAGAAATGGATAAGGCAGAAAAATGTCAGGGTAGGGATGAAAGATGTAGGAAAAATCTTGAAATCAGAAATTTGAGAGAAATAGAATGTTGGTTGGAAAAAAAAAAAAATGTCAGTAAATTTTTGGTATTCATCTCAAAATACCATGGAGAAAGGTAAGATTTGTCTTAAAAAGGTGATTTGAAGAAGGTGAGGTTGTCGGAAGAGACGTGAGTTGAACAGGTTGAGGATGGTGCATTCGTGAAGACAAGGGGTTTAACAACGCCACTCGAGGAAAACTCTTGTGGATTCCGAAGGTGGTTTGCCGGTTGTTGTCCCATAATGTGGAAATTGGAAAATGATGACTAGACTTTGGACTGGAATAACTTGTTAAGTCGTATCTGGATGTTTGAATTTGGAAAAGTCAGATCAGAAGACTGAAATCTTGGGAATTGAAGGTAGGTCCATGAAGGAGATTTGTGAGCCGAAATTTGGAAATCGTCTTGAAGTATTCTTGAGGAAGTACTGGAGTACTTGTGTGGGAAGTGTCAGAAGAAATCCTATAGCTAGAGCCTCGTCAAAGTGTTCTCAAGGTGATTCTGGCTTAACTGGATGGAAGGAAATGAGTTTTCCATAAGGAGATTCTCTCCCTCCATTGAGATGTGATCTTGTCGGAGTGCGTAGCGGAATATTGATAATGTTGCTTGGGTCAGAATTTGGAAGAATCGAGGTGTCAGATTTTCCTGTGTCGGAAAGGTGCCAGGGTTTCTTTGTTGTTGTGTTGCAAGGTGAGGATTCATTGAGCGTTGATGGTGGAATGAAACGGAGGATGTTGCAGTGAAACAGAGGATGTTGCAGCGAAACGGAGATTTTTGGAGATTTGGAAAAACACAAATTATTTGCAGGTTTCCAGAGACATGTCGTAGAATTGAATCTTCTTGTTAAGGAGTGTGGAACTAGGTACTACCCAATGCCCTGTCAATCAACAGATTGTAGTGGGTTGGTTAGTGGTGTTCCCAGCACATTGGGACAATCAGGAACAAGTGGTGTTATACACATTTGTAATAATGACTGGAATTTTCACTGGATGGAGAACATGATTGGCGTGAATAAGCCTACTGGATGGTGCGACATATGGAGTGGAGACCTGTGGAAAGCGGGAATCCGGAATGAAAGTTTCAGATGTGATGGTTGGTCAAAACATTCGGGATCGGTTTTGGAGATTGTTGGAAATCTGAAGGTGAGGTTGGAAGTCATTGACATAATTATTGGTAATTAGGTTTGAGAGGTGTTTGCGGAAAGTGTCTGTTGTAATCTTGGTAAGGCATGAATAAGATGTGAACGTGAATCGTGCTCAAGGATTGCTTGAGCTGTCAATTTTGGAGATTCAGAAGAACCTCTAAAAGGTCCTCATCATTGGGATTGCTTGACATGATGACTTCAGCTCGGAGTTTTGCTTTCCTGGCAAAGGATGATGACCTCAGGCAATTCTTTACTTTATGACCAGGTCTTCCACAGTAGAGGCATAGCTTCTGATCGATATGTCGTTGTTTCTCCTGTGGTATTAATTTGCCATCCTGTCTGAGAACGTCAGAGAGTTTCAGTGTTGGCGAGGTCGGGACATGGTCGAAAATTGTTGCCATTGATTGTAGGTCATCAGAAAGAAGGGTTGAGGTTGCATTGTTGGTATTCTTCGAGGTGTGCTTGGGTTTGAAGTCTTCGTCTATAAGGCATTTACTAATGTCATTGGGGTATCCCTGAACTTTCATGTTGTCAGGGTTTAAAACGTCATTGGTTGGTTTGCCGATATTGTCATTTGAGAGAGTTTGGATTTGGATGTCGGAAGACATTGTAGAAATCAAGAGTGTTAGCTTATATATACTGTTAGGTGCCAGATTCTTGACTGGGTCGGATTTCTCATTAATCAGAGTTCCAGGTGTTGGGATACCTCAGAAGCGCTTGGAGGTATTGGAGGTCAGAGGTCGGAGAATTGGAAACAGATCTATATGGGCGTTGGCTTCAACTTATGGGTTGTGCCCTCTTGGATTTCTAGTGCCCTGGCATTTTGGGTTTTTGACTGGATGGAAATATCGGAATACCGATGGTTGGGTCTACAAAGAGTGATCAGTAACAATAGCGTGTTGAGAGACTTATCAAGTGAGTGGCAGAATTCGGGGATTTCGGAGTTCAGAGGGCCAATACGGAAAGGGTAAAAGAGTAACAATGAATGAATATCAAATGAGATTTGGCTTTAGGGAAAAGTGAGTAGAATCAAGGAATGAATGTGTTGGAAGGTTGGAAGATTGGTAGATCGGAAGAATATCAGAAATTGTAATTATGTGGGGTTTCGATATAATGATCAATGTATATGGGAGTATACATTTGAACAACATATGAAGTAAGGTATAGGGAGGACAATGCTGTATATATATAGATGGACTTTGATACAGATAAGAATCAGTATGTCTGTTGAAAGATATATAAGCTGAAGAAAAGCCTGAGTGAGAAAGCACATTTAAAGGGGTGTATGGAATTCCAAAGTCAGAAACAAAAGGGATAGGGGTGCGTGATACAGAATGCCGAGATTGGAATGAGTACAGGAATCTAGATAAAGCATACAGGGGTAGGATCGAAAATAGATTGTGACTAAGAATGATCAAATGGGGGTATATCGGAATAAACGGAAAAAGGTTTATCGGGATAAGCGAGAAGGGTTATCGGAATAAGCAAGAAGGGGTTATTGGAATAAGTGGAAAAGGCTTATTGGAGAATATGGAGATGTCAGAATAACATGGTATTGGATCTGGGATCTAACAGTATCTCCCTTTTACGGCTGAGCCCTCGAGGCCAATTATGTCATTGAGTGTCATGGGAAGTTTGGGTGTCGGTTATCCGTAAAGGCTGAGATCACCGATTGAGTATAAATAGAGGAAGATGGGGTGATGGAACACAAAACACTTTCTTTCCTGAACCACCGAGCGCACATGTGAATTGAGCAGTAGAGAGTAGGTGAAGAACGAATCCCAAATATCATCATAGTAGCACATAAGGTTGGGGTGCCACTCTGGTGGTAGTATTTCCCTGATAGCAGGCGGTGTGAAGGCCTGATTATGGATCCTGGCACAGTTGGTTGCCGAAGTCCTGTGAATACAGTGTCAGATACAGCACAGGCCATTAACCTAGAAACACGCACCATGAACAGTTCATCATTGTTGCAAATATCTCACACATAGATGCCTCAATGAAGAACTTCTGCGAAGCTTGAACGAACCGAGGGATGCCAGGGTAATACGTGCCTACCATGGCCTTGGAGTGCACATGATAATTGTGGTGGTAGCGTGTATTACAATCTAGTCCCATTGATCATCTAGGGTGTGGCTGAAGGGTCGTTGAAGGACTCACTGTGGCAATAAAAGGATGTGTTGTAACTTGGGATGGCCCCCAGCTCCTTGGTCAGAACTGTCGTTGCGTAAGTCACAGGATCCACAAGATCTCGGGTGTGGGCATGCTTAGCGTATGTAGCATAGCATTGACACTCTGGGTTGATGCAACTATGATAAGGGGGGTAGAATTCATAGTATGCTGCAGGTGTGAGTTAACATAGGGAAAAGGGCACACATAATTGAAACTTACCTATCTCATGTCATGGACCGTACTTGAAAAAAAGGGGGAGCAATGCTAGAGAACGTTGGGGTAGTCCAGGGTTAGCATCCAAATTGTCATCCCAAATGATATTCTTCAAAGCGACCCAGAGCAGTAACGTGATTTGATCATCCAGCCCAAGTGTGTCACATATGAAGCCATGGATGGATATGGGGAGTCCAATGGGTGCATCTGTAAAGAGTTCGGGTTGATTCCATCTTATGCGCTCGCGAAGGTGCCATGTGAGGTCAACAACCCAATGACTTGGTCAAATGCTACAATTTGAATAGAGCTGCATTGTGTTTGATAACATGCCTCCAGGTGTTGGTTGAGCCCATGGAGTGTGAGGAGTGACACAGGAGGTCTCTACAGTGGGGTGGAGTACTTGTGAGTGATGGTACTATGATTAACATGCACACGTGACCATATTATGAAATATTAGTTTATTATGTAATTCATAACCCTAGGTCCATGGACACGGATGTGGCTCCAGGTGGCAGGGTTGTTCTCACAACACCTTGACTGGAGTTTCGGATACCAGGATATTTGAAATGCCTGGAATATCGGAAGACTCAGAGAATCAGGGGACTGAGGCGGATCTACATGGGCATTGGCTTCAACTTATGGGTTGTGCCCTCTTGGATTTCTAGTGCCCTGGTATTTCAGATTTCTTGACCAGTCAGGATTATTGGGATACTGACGGTTGGGTCTGTATAGAAGATTAGTAACAGCATTTTCACCTGCTCTGGTCTCCATCATTCTTTAATGTATGTCTATAGAGATCATTCTGGTCTTGCCCTCAAATTATTTGCATATTACCTTCCACATTTCTGCCACTGACATGGAGTGGATGATTTTGACCAGTATGGTGTCCCCTACAATGTTTTTGGGCTGAGAGCATGCGACACTTTCACCCTGGTCTCATTTGGTGATCTCTACATTGTGATCGGTGAGTTCTTGTTTGTAGCTTAGTGTCCAATTTGCAGCAGTTGGCATACCAGGCATAGGTTGGGTGGTGCCATCAAGGTGATTCAGCACTCCTCATGCTGCCATGGCCCAGGTCAAACAGGTTTTGAGTGTCACCCAGTTTGAGCCATCTGAAGTTAACTTTGGTGGGTGTAAGAATGTAGGTTAATAGTAGCATATATGCTACTATATAAAATATACAAGTCACTATGGTGACTTGTGGGCTGTGGTATATAAGCCACCCACTAGGGGTGCTTGTAGATGGTGGACAACTATACAGTTGTCCACAAGTAATTACATAAGCAAATTTTTTATCTTACTTGTAACCACACTACCGCAGACACCAATTAAAAGATTGGCTCAGTCTGTTTTGTGTGAACAATACATAAGACTTTTTACACTTTTTTGACTGCCAATAAACATTGGCAGTATTGTGATAACATAAAGAAGATCAAACCGATCTTTTGAGCCAAACTGATGAGTTTAATACTCACCAGATTCTACAGAAACAGTAAACATACATTTAATGTTGAGTCTTCTAAATCAATAGAAGAACACCACAGAGTGGCAGATAGATCATAGATCTATGGCTTGGATGAAAATGTGAAGCCGAGCATCTAGATCCAGAGAGGATCCACATATGTCTGGAGCCACAGTGAGGGGCCCAGAGTCCAGACACTAGAATTGAGCCTGCCCACAACATGGACAGGCAGGTGGGAACATCGACGAGGGTTGCTAGTCCTGACTCCTCATGAACCCATGACA
The DNA here is from genome assembly GCA_015039355.1 of Ramaria rubella. Classification (NCBI taxonomy): domain Eukaryota; kingdom Fungi; phylum Basidiomycota; class Agaricomycetes; order Gomphales; family Gomphaceae; genus Ramaria; species Ramaria rubella. The sequence goes on along the minus strand of MU134367.1, from coordinate 150,359 downwards.
CCCATAGCATCTGACTCAAGGAGTCAAAAATGAGTATCAGCAGATCTCATGAGATCTGCACAGGAAGAATCAGAAATGGATGAGTTATCGTCCATTAAAAAGAACTTTGACTAGGTCGAAGTTATGTTCATCTCTTGACGAATCAAGAGAAGTGCTGAGTAACAAGACAGATAATTCACCAGGAGTGCGAATGTCTCAGCTACCCCACGTTCAAGAACATTGCAGACCGCAAAGTTCGTCCTCCCAAACAGGGATGATAGAACATGGATCAGCATGCCAGGAGGAAGAGACCCAATGATACAATTGTACAACTGGGCATATCAACCAGATGATTACAGCCCTCAAAGAGAGCCATAGACAGGTAGACACTATGTGTCAAGTAAGCCAACAAGTGGCTGAAGGCTGAAGCAGCTCGTGCAGCAGACGATCTGCAAACCAACTCCAAACTTTAGGAGATGATATGGCACTGGAGGCATGCCAAAATTTTCTGAACCAGAAAACCATACAGAAAATCTTCAGAAATGGTTGAGTATGCCAATGATTTATCTGGATGGGAAAACAGTGTGAAATGGAACTGTTAATACAGTCATTGGAAGAAGAGGTGCAAGGGCCTCTATGTGGAAAGGCCCCTGAGTGTGGAAACAATCCCAATAGGGATTGTGAAGTCAACCGCGAGGCTGAAAAGGCTCATAAGACACAAGACAGACAGAGGATGGCACCTCCGTCTGGTCTGAGCAACAGAAATGTTCCTCATGAAACAAGCACTACCCTAGAGCAGGGTAGCATCAGTATACTCCGGCATACTGAGGAAGAGACAGATCGCGAGCTAGAGGCTCATGATAGAGAAAATATCCACGAAAGAATTCGCAGATCAAAAAAAAAACATATAATGAGCAAGAAGTGCTCAAGGCAGTGACCCAACAGTCACTGCAAGAAATGATGAAATCTGATGCTGATAGCATCAGTACTACGACTAGCACTCATGTTAGTCTTGAATGTGAGTTAAATCACTGGGATAGGATCAAGCAAAAGGCAGTGTGATGGAAACACCATGTGCCAGAGCTCCATGCAAAACATGCGGATAACCTAGTCAAGGAGGCATACATTGCCAGAGTCGAAGGTGAAGCCTTCGACAAGCTGATTGAGTCAGCGAGAGTGGCTCTATCCACCCTCAGTAGCAGTCATAGACTGAGGGACACATACTTAACAGCTGACAAACGTCGACTGTTGTATCAGATCAACATAGACACCATCAATCCACCAGTGCAGCAGGATGTGGGTAATCACATTCCCCATCCACACAGGCAGATACAAGCAATACTGCGTGCAGTATCACTAGCAGTGATGGATCCTGAACAGAGGGTTCAGGAGGTAGTAGGAGGACCATCTACTTATGTAGATGGAGTCGCAAGGATGGTGTGAGCTGCCCTTGAGAAACACAAGGACAGCAATCCTGACAAGTCCGTGCTTTCCAAAGTCAGAGTAAAGCTACCTCACGCAGCAGAGTATGCTGGGAAAGCAGATCTCAAAGAATTTGAGAACTTCATCTCAGGAATCCTGAGATGGCTAGGCATGAAGAGCCTACTGGGTCTGTCTAGCACAGAACTCCAGTTGAACTATTTGGGCACTCGCCTCAAAGGCGAGGCATTGGAATGGTACACCCAAAATATCAAGTGTCATGATCGAGTCGTAATCAACTGGACCCTGGAGAGTGCAATCGCTGGATTACAACAGCGATTCCTACATGTACTCACACACAGGCATGCATTGAATAAGTTTGACACAATTGTGCAGGGGACTAGAACCATTCAGGAATTACTGAACAATATCACAAAGTATGCAGTGCAGATGATACATCCGCCTGATGAGTATATGATCTGCAAACAGTTTGTAGCAGCACTTCGAGAAGCACTGTGTCATGAAGTCCTAAAATTAGGCTACATGATGGAATTCAGTTCAATAACTGAATTGTATGAAGCCACAAAGGCTGTAGAGGATGTGTCCTGATAGGACATTGGGTCGCAGAAGACAGAGTATAGCAGTGCTCATGCACCGCAGGCAAAGCCAACCTCAATGAATAGTAGAAGTCAGGCTGTGCCAAGCTCGTCTCAAGCTCCCAATACAGGGAGCTGCCCTGCAGCAAAGCAGATGACATATTGTCCACCTAATGCTCGACCTCAAGCAGAGACGAGGCTGAGTGTACCCCAAACAGGGGTACATGCTACACAGAGAGCAGGAGCAGGAGCTCCTGCCGCTTCTCACCCTCCACAGAAACCTCCTGGAGGTTCAGGAGGTCAAGGACGTAGCACAGAGATAACATGCTACGAGTGTAGACAAGTCAGACATATCAAGCCCAATTGTCTAAAATGGAAGAAAAAACCGTGCATAGCAGGTGCATGGTTAGAAGAAGTGGTTGAGCACTTGGGGAGTGCTCAAGAAGGGGAGGAGGAGCCACAACGTGGTGCTTTAGATGAGTGAATGGATGTCCAGGATGACCATGAGAGTGAAATTGACAAACTAGTTGCTGATTACCAGTCGGAAATCATGCCATATCAGTGGGATGACAAAGACGATATGAGAACGCAAAGCTTGTATCGAGCGGACGGAGTATGTCTGTTAGGAGGATCATATGAGGAAAGATGACACATATATGCAGCACAAAACACAACTACCACAATTAGTGGTGGTTCAAATAAAAACAATGACTTCTGTATACACACAGGAGTCATGGATAGGACAATCAAGCCTATTTAGGATCATTGGTTTAGGCCGTGTGATAAAATGTGCCCCAAATGGGCACGTATAGACAATCAAATGATCTCCAGGAATTGGGAGATTGGTGGAGTTAGAGTCCACTGTCTATTAAACAGTGGGTGTGAGGGGGTGATGCTCTCTCCAGATTTCATATGGGCAGTAGGCATCAAGACATTCGAACTCAAACATCCTATCAGCCTACAGCTAGCGTGTGTCAGCAGTAAGTCAACCATCAACTACAGAACGAACACCAACATTCATTTTGGTGAGTATAATATTGAGGAATACTTTGATATAGTGAACGTAGATTACTACGACGTGATACTGGGAACACCGTTCCTGGGTAAATTGGGAATATCCCTCAACTTCAGAGGTGAGGGATGCATCCGTGTTGGAAAGGAAGTAATTGCAAACCACACGAATGCTTGGGAAGTGCAGCCAGACAACCAGAACCTGGCTGAACATAAGACTCAAATAGCGAGTCTTAAACCAAAGCTTGTGAGCCACACTCCATGACTCACAAATGACTCCTCATTGCAAGCAGAGCCATTGACGAGCCCACCAGAAGGGAGGCAAGACAAGGGAAAACGAAAAGAAAAAGTACAAAACCTTGACGTTGGTCTACCCTACCAACATACCAACAGAATTACTGGCACTAATCAACTGTTGTTAATGGCTGATGACTTTCCCAAACTCAGATAAAGATGGAAGTTAGAGTTTGCAGATCTCTTTGCAGGTGTGCTGTTACAACTTCCTCCATGGAGGGAGATCAACCACGAAATTAAGTTCGTGGATGAAACTAAACAGTTTCATTATCGGCTGCTGAAGTGTCCTGAGGCACTTAGAAATGAACTGATTGACAAAGTTGATTGGCATACCACCGCTGGTTGGTGGGTATCAGTGTCAGTGCATTCTGCAGCGCCAGCACTATACATTCCAAAGAAAAATGGAAAGCTCAGAATGGCGATAGACCTACATCTTTGCAATGACAATACAGTGAAGGACATTATGCCCTTCCCAGACAACACTCTCTGGCACAACATAGCTTGCACTGTGTACCGATCCTCGACTACGCATATTTGTTCATACATGTCAGACATGTCAAGTTTTGAGGATGTCAACAAGACGGCCTTCGTGACAATATTCGGCACATCCAAGAGCCGGGTTATGCAGATTGGCGATTGTAATGCACCATCTACATCACTGGAGGCATGCCAAAATTTTCTGACCCAGAAAACCATACAGAAAATCTTCAGAAATGGTTGAGTGTGCCAATGATTTATCTGGATGGGAAGACTGTGTGAAAACAGAATGTTTGCCAATTATTTTCTGATCCTAGGAAATTTTAATAAGGTCACTCAGAATAAATTGTGAAAATTCCTGAGAAAACTCTTTTCCCCATGTTTTCCCATGTTTTTCCTCACAATTTCTAAGTTATTCTGAGTGTTCTTATTAAAATTTCCTGGAATCAGAAAATCATTGGCAAACATTCTATTTTCACACAGTTTTCCCATCCAGATAAATCATTGGCATACTCAACCATTTCTGAAGATTTTCTGTATGGTTTTCTGGGTCAGAAAATTTTGGCATGCCTCCAGTGCATGTCAACACCTCATGACATTGATTTTCCATAACCAAATTAGCCAGTCAGTGCACGTATACTTGGATGACATATTTATATACTCAAGCTCCATCGAAGAGCATGAAAAACACCTTCGAAAGGTGTTTGAGATACTACATGAGGCACATCTGTTCCTCAGTGGAAATTGATCCAAGATCAATTTGTATTCGCACCATATGGAGTGCCTTGGTCATATAATAGATGACAAGGGCATCCATGTGGATGCGGATAAAATGGAGAAGGGTCAAGGTTGGAGAAGACCTCGAACATTTAATGATGTCCAATGATTCCTGGGACTTGTTCAATATCTGGCACCATATATGCCAGATTTGATGGCATATACAACTCCCTCATCAGGGAGTGCACAAAACAATAGGATGCTTCAATGGACACCTTTGATGGATAAGTGCTTTGAATGCATCAAAGCACTAGCATGTAAGGCTCCAGTTCTGAAGCCTATAAATCACGCTAGTTCAGAACCCATTTGGGTTGTGATGGATGGCTCCAAATCTGGAGTCAGAGCAGTCTATGGACAAGGTCCAGCAGGGTTTTTTTTGAAGAAATTCAGTCCCATGCAACAGTGTTACAAAGCGCATGAGCACAGGATGATTGCTATTCTCAAAGCACTCATGAAGTGGGAGGATAAGCTATTGGGTCACCAGTTCACACTGGTGACAGATAACAAAGGCCTCCAATACTTCAAGACACAACAGCATCTGTCCAACAGACAGGTGCACTGGTGGGAGTTTCTCTCCCAATTCAATTATACCACAGTACATGTACTGGGGGTGGAGAACAAAGTAGCCGACTGGCTGTCGTGCTACTACAAGAATGACAAGCAGGGTGAAAGTCACCCTG
>MU134367.1:87437-128377 GCA_015039355.1 Ramaria rubella | reverse complement strand
GACTAACAGATATACACGGGCAAACCCCGTACAGAATAGTGCACCACTGTTCGTACTATGAGCTGTCGCGGATGATGTGATGTTTTCTGCGAGTGACGTGTGCGCGGATAGTAGTAGTCGAAAGCGGTCTGGTAGTAGACGACACGATGGAGGTCAGGCGGTCTGTATAGTAGAGGTGTGAGTAAGATAAAAAGTAGTTAAGATAAAAGTTATACGGTAGGTCGTAACGGCGGTGGTGCAGGGTACTAAACAAAGTCTACTGGCGGTTCGGTCTGTATGTGCAACCTGGTACGCAACTTGAAGGATCAGCCGCAAGAGGGGAACTACAAGTAAACAGGTCAGGAGGAGGTGTTCAGCGTGTAGCAGCATGATAGGGGATATACAGCTTAGAGGACTTCCGGGTATGGCTTATAAGGGGAGTATAGGAGGAATAGTGTAAGTGCTAACGTATACCCATAAGCTAACAATCTCTGGATATTGGGAGATTGGTGGAGTCAGAGCCCACTGTCTATTAGACAGTGGGTGTGAGGGAGTAATGCTCTCTCCAGACTTCATACGTACCGTAGGCATCAAGACGTTCAAACTTGAACGTCCTATTGGTCTACAGCTAGCATGTGTTGGCAGTAAGTCATCAACTACGGAGCGCACACCAACATACACTTTGGTGAGCATAATATCGAGGAATACTTTGATATAGCGAACGTAGACTACTACAACGCAATGCTGGGAACACCATTCCTACGTAAACTGGGGATATCCCTCGATTTTAGAGGCGAGGGATGCATCTGTATGGGAAAGGAAGTAATTCTGAACCATGCAAATGCCTGGAAAGTGCAGCCAGACTACCAGGATCCGGCTGAATGCAGGACTCGAATTGCAAGCCTTAAACCCAAACCAGTGAGCCACACTCCGTGACTCGCAAATGGCTCCTCATTGCAAGTGGAGCCATCGATGAGCTTGCCAGACGGGAGGTGAGACGAGGGAAAACGAAAGGAAAAGCAACAAAACATTGACATTGGTCTACCCGACCAACGTACCAATGGAAATACCAATGGGATTACTGGCACCAATCAACTGTTATTAACAGCTGATGACTTTCCCAAACTTAGGGAAAGATGGGAGCTAGAGTTTGCTGACCTCTTTGGAGGTGTGCCTTTAGAACTTCCTCCTTGGAGGGAGATCAACCATGAAATTAAGTTCATGGATGAAACTAAACAGTTTCACTATTGATTACCAAAGTGCCTGGAAGCACTTTGAAATGAACTGATTGACAAAGTCAACTGGTATACCACCGCTGGTTGGTGGGTATCAGCGTCAGTACATTCTGCAGCACCAGCACTATGCATTCCAAAGAAAAACAGAAAGCTCAGAACAGCGATAGACCTACATCTACGCAATGACAACACAGTGAAGGACATTATGCCCTTCCCAGACCAGGATACGATCTGGCACGATGTAGCTCATGCCCTGTACCAATCCAAGCTTGACATGTCCAATGCGTACGAACAAATACGTGTAGTCGAGGAGGACGTCAATAAGACAGCCTTCGCAACAATATTCAGCATGTTCAAAAGCCAGGTTATGCAGATTGGTGACTGTAATGCACCATCTACGTTTCAACGTCTCATGATGTTGATTTTTCGTAACCAAATTGGTCAATCAGTCCATGTATACTTGGACAATATATTTATCTATTCAAGCTCTATCGAAGAGGACAAAAAACACCTTCGAAAGGTGTTTGAAATATTACACGAGGCACATTTGTTCCTCAGTGGAAATTGATCCAAGATTGATTTATATTTGCCTCGTATGGAGTACCTGGGTCATATTATAGATGACAAGGGCATCCATGCAGACGTGGATAAGATGGAGAAGGTTCGAGGTTGGAGAAGACCTCGAACATTTAACAATGTCCAAAGATTTCTAGGACTCGTTCAGCATCTGGCACCATATATGCCAGATTTGACGGCATATACAACTCCCTTATCAGGAAGTGCACGCAACAACAGGATGTTTCAATGGATGCCTTTGATGGATATGTGTTTTGAATCCATCAAAGCACTAGCGTGTAAGGCTCCAATCTTGAAGCCTATAAACCATGCTAGTTCAGAACCATTTGGGTTGTGACAGATGGTTCCAAATCTGGAGTCAGAGCAGTTTACAGACAAGGTCCGGACTGGATGACTTGTCATCCAGCAGGGTTTCTTTTGAAGAAATTCAGTCCCACGCAACAGCGTTACAAAACACACGAGCACGAGACAATTGCTATCCTAGGAGCACTCATGAAGTGGGAGGACAAGCGTCTAGGTTGCCAGTTCACACTGGTGATGGATAACAAAGGTCTCAAATACTTCGAGACACAACAGCATCTGTCCGACAGACAGGTGCACTGGTGGGAGTTTCTCTCCAGATTCAATTATACCACAGTATATGTACCAGGGGTGGAGAACAAGGTAGCTGACTGTCTGTCGTGCTATTATGAGAACAATAAGCAGGGTGAAAGTCACCCCACATGTTAGATCCCAGATCCAACTCACGTTATTCCGACGTTTTCCGTATCCCAATAAGCCCTTTCCTGCTTATCTCTGACATGTCCCCATTTATTATTTTTAGTCACGATTCTATTTTGATATTATCCCCATACATCTTATCTCAATTTCTGTATTCACTCCGACTCCGAAACTTCGTATCATGCACCCTTATCTTTCCATTTCTGATTTCTGAATTCCACATGTTCTTTTTAATATGCTTTCCCTTGCTCAAGTGTTCTGCTTGTATATCTCTTATATATCTCGTTGTATATCTCGTTACTTCATCTCATTATCTCAATATAACCCACAATATCCTGCACACCTGATATATCTTGTCTACCCTATATCATTATACCTTTTATTACACTTCATCGCTCCAACTTCTACCTGCAATAAGGCCTTTGACCTTGTTCGGTATTCCAATTATTCCAATTATTCCAATTATTCCAATTATTCCAACCCTGACTTATCCAAACATTCTGAAAACCTCTCTTTGATTGCATGCGCTTTTCTGTAAAGCTAAACCTTTACTTGATATTCATTTATCGTTACCCCTATCCCATCCCCGCATTGACTATTCCGATTCCGAGTACTGAAACCTCCCGCTCATCTCTGATAAGTCTTAATGTATTATTTGTCACTGATCCTTCCGAATAGACCTGACCATCGGAACCCTGATAATTTTGTTTGGTCTTCAGTCTGAAATACCAGGGCACTAGAAATCCAAGAGGGCGCAACCCATAAGTTGAAGCCAATGCCCATATAGATCAGTCTTCAGATCTCTGACTTCCGAGTCATCCAATATTCCATGCATTTCCAAATATTGCGACTTCCGATTTCGGTCAAGGAGAGCTCCAACCAAACCCAACCTTCACGTCCAATCCGGCCTTTAACAGTATATACAAGCTAACACTCTTGATTTCTACAATGTCTTCCGACACCTGAATTCAAACACCTGATTTTGACGACACTGACAGATCTACCAATAATGTCATCAACTCATCAAATGTTCACGAGTACTCCAGTTTCTTCAACAAGTGCCTCATAGACGAAGACTTCAAACCTGAGCAAATCCAACCATCTTTGTGATGACTCAGAACAAATGGCAACAACTCCCAACCAAACCCTGATTTTGCCAACACCAAAACTTTCCAACATCCTCAGACAAGACAGCAAGTTAACACTACAGGAGAAACAATGACACATCGACCAAAAGCTATGCCTCTACTGTGGAAGACCTGGTCATAAAGTGAAAAAATGCCCAAAGTCCTCATCCTTTGCCAGGAAAGCAAAATCCCGAACTACAACTGTCACGCTAAGTGATTCCAACATCAAGGTCCCCTTAGAGGACCTTCCGAGTCCCCAAGACCGACAGCTCAAGGGCCCTTGAGCACAAATCCACGTTCATATCTTCTTTTGTGCCTTACCAAGAACACCACATATGCTTTCTGAAAACACCCTTCCTACCTTCCAACAATTCCACCAAAATCCCTTACAATCATCTCCAATCTTACCTCCAATCCTGAAAACCCCCGAATATCATTCTCCTGAACGTTTTCAACCAATCATTACGTCTAAACACCATCCTTTCAGATTCCCACTTTCCGCCAGTCCCCGTTCCCTGTTATCGAAGACATTTATGTCGCACCATCCAGTAGGCTGTTCACGCCAATCACGTTTCTTCCTGTTGAGCGAAAAATCCCGGTCGTTATTACATTTGCGTATAATGCCACTTGTTTCTAATTGTTCCGATGTGCTGGGGATGCCACTAACCCACCCACTACAATCTGTTGATTGACAGGGCATTGAGTAGTACCTAGTTCCGCACTCCTCAACAAGAAGATTCAATTCTATGACATGTCTCCAGGAAACCTGCAAATACTGCATTTTTCCAAATCTCCAAAAATCCTGCTTCGCTGCAACATCCTCCAACCCGCCATAACATCCAACATCAATGCTTGATGAAACCTCAACTCGCAACACGACGATATGGAAACCTCGGTGCATTTCCGATAGGAAAATCCATTACATTGATTCTTCCAATTCCTGACAAGCGATTATCAATATTCCACTACACACTCCAACAAAGATCACATCTATTGGAGGGAGTGAATCTGACTGTGGAAAAATCATTTTCCTTACATCTAGTTAAGCCAGAACCACCTTGAGAACATGTTAATGAGGCTCTAGCTATAGGATTTCATCCGACACATTCCACACAGTACGTCTGTACTTCCTCGAGAACACTCCAGGACGATTTCCAAAAACTCCAAACGCCGAATCTGCTTCAAGACATCCTTCCATTTCCGAGATTTTGTTTTCCGACCTCCGACTTCCAGATTTTCCAAATCCGACTATTCAAGATACAATGCAGTTACTCCAACTCCAAGTCTAGTCACCAATACCAAATTCTGCGTTATGGGACAATAACTGACAAACCACCTTCAGAATCAATAACGATCTCCCTCGAATGGTGCTGTTGAACCCCTTGTATCCATGAATACACCATCTTTACATCCTCCGACCCATGTTCTGATAAAATTCCGACCTTTCAACCATTAGGACAATGTTCCAAGCCAAATATCAAGCACCTTACCAATATTTCCAAAACAAAAACCCACAAATTCCACCAAAACATCCTGATTCCTATTTTTCCAACACCTTTTTCTTCCCTACATGTTTTCTTCTACTCTGTTTCCTTTTCAAATGCTTTTCTGAACATCTCAAAAATTCTGATTCATTCCTTTCTTGTTCCCTTTAAAGTCCAAACCCTCTGATATTCTCCAAATTCCCCAGTAATCTGTGATTACAACAATTTCAACTGGACAACATCAAGACCACTATCGAGGAATTTCCAAGAAACACTGTTCATTTCCTGGAAAAACCAATAACTTCTCGATGAATCTTTCGACCCTCCGACACTCCAACTCCTTGTATTCTACTTTCCGACACCTGAGGTAGACGATGGGACGTCTACCTTGAAGGGGGAGTAGCCACTATGTTGACAACAATCTTTCCCAATCATCCATTCCTATTCTGACTTTCTTCTGACAACACTTCCAACCCAACGCTTCTATTCATTCTCGCTCTTACTACCCTTCTATTTACATCCTGCAATTCTGAAACCCCTTCGACATCTATGCCTTTCACATCCCGATATTTCCGACCCTCCCGAACTTCTTCACGATTTCTTACAAGTCCAATCCTGATCCCGAGTCGAGTTCTGACTTCCCTCTGATTCTGATTTACCCTGATTCTCCCACATCCTTGAACTTAAACGAAACATCTTTGATTCACTGTTTCCCGTTTTTCCGATTTTTTCAGATTTTCTGATCATTTCGTTTTTCCAATTTTTAAACAACTTCATTGTCTGACAACTAACTATATTACTTCACTGAAACTCTTCTGATTTGGTCTATATTACTTTTTCACCTTCCGACTCCTATCTACTGCATAGTTTCCTCTTCCAGCCCATTGACCTCTGGTTCAGGCCCCGCCACTTCCCCCAATCTCTCTTCAACTTGTTTTTTTGAATCCGCATCTTCCGGATCCGCTGCCTTCTGGCCAATTTTTCTGCCTCCGGTTCCTTGACGATTTCTGCCTCTGGTTCCGTGACGATTTCTGCCTTTTCCAGAACCTCCTTCTCCGGTACCTCCAGAACAACATCAACGTCCATTCTGTTGCCGTCTGCTTCCTTCACCTTCCCTTTCCCCTTCTCCGACTCCTTCTCCAGCTCAGGTTGCGGCCTGACATTTTCTGCCTCATTCCCCGGCCCTGCTTCCAACTCCAACTCTGGTTGCGGCACCGACGCCCCATGGTACGTCTCCCACTGCTTTTTCTGGAACTTGAACTCAATTTCTGCAATCCTGTGCGACATCCTCAATGTGTCGTTGAAGGCCACCATTCTCTCCATGTTGTAGCGGAGCCACTTTGTGAGCGTGTGAATCGTTTTTCAGAGCCCACGGATACGGATTTCCGCCATGAGCCCCACATCCTCTGCCTCATCCTCTGTGTTGTCCTCTGTCACCTGCTCCTTGCCTTTCCCCTTCCCCAACACCACCAAAACTTCCCAATCCGTGGCCATTTCCACTCAATGTCTTTTTGTTGCTGGTCCTGGTCCAGCCTCCACATTCTCCACCCAAACCCCCTTGTATGCTGGCAATGACGATTTTCCCGCCATCTCTGCCGTGAAATCCACATCACCTGGCTTCGTACATTTCTTCCGATCATTGTGGCACTGGATACATGCCCACTTCCGCGACCTCCCACTTTTCCGCTCCTCGTCAACGCACTCCAGCACTCCAGCCCCCACATCTGACAGAGCACACATCAGTTGTCGTACTCATCAGCCTCTGACCATACGTCCTCAAGGTGACATTTTCAGCCTCCGGTGTTTTCCGATGTACCCTTCATATTCCGATCGGCTTTCCAATCACAGTCCCCTTTCTCTGGCTAAGTCCAAAACCCCCTGTCAAAACTCCTCTGATCATAATCATAAGAAGATGACTTACAGATGCCTTTTTGAGCTGGGCTTCCTCCCACCTCAACTCCTCCCGCACCATCTGCGTCAAATCAGCTTTCTGCCAATCCACCTCCTCCTTCCACTTCTTCTGGTCGGCTTCCTCCTTTTTTCGCCGATCCTCATCTTCCTTCTCCTTTGCCTTCCGATCCTCATCCTCCTTCTCCTTCGCCTTCCGATCTTCATCCTCCTTCTCCTTCGCCTTCCGATCTTCATCCTCCTTCTCCTTCGCCTTCCGATCCCAATCCTCCTGTTCTTTCTGATCCCGCTCCTCCTTTTCCTTCCGTTCCCGCTCCTGCTTTTCCTCCACTTCTCTCTCCTGCTTTTCCCACTTCGCCTTCACCTCTTCCCGCAATTTGTCCTCAAACTCCTTCCTTTTCCACTCGTATTCTCTCACCTCCGCGGCGAGTTCATCGCCGGAGCTGACATCGATGACAGAGTGGGTAGGTGAGGTGGACCTGGTATGTGATGCCATTTGGACTGAGGGGTGGTGGGGAGTCAAAAAGCATTTTTGCATCCACAGACTGTTTTCACTGGGGGCATGAGCATATTTTTAGTGTAAAAAATGTGATAAAAATGCTTTTTCCTTACAGATTATTCATTCACTGTTCTGGTTGAAAAATCTCCCAAAAATGCTGCTTTTTTATCAAGTTTTAGGACCTGAAAATCTGGTACATACTTCACATTTCTAGGCATGGGAAATGGATGTAAAATGTGAGAAATAATGGATTTACTCGTCGATTTCATGCCACAAAAATGCAAGGACAATCTTGGTTTTCATTGACATTTTCAACAGAAAAGAACCAAAATTTATCCAAGATTTCAAAGTAGAAAAAAGGTGAGAAAATTAGTAATATATATGAGATTTTCATGAGATTTTTCAAAACTATTATCCAATGAATAATCCAACATTTTTCTTTAGTTTTTGCAAGGAAAAACCTGATGGATAAATGTTTATCCAATGGATAATCATTCACCCATAGGCAATATATAACAAGTTTTCTGAACCGAAAAGGCAATGAAAAAGTCAATGGATAAACTCCTATCCATTGACTTTTTCATCACCTTTTCAGTTCAGAAAACTTGTTATATATTGCCTATGGATGAATGATTATCCAAGGGATAAACTCTTATCCATTGACTTTTTCATTGCCTTTTTGGTTCAGAAAACTTGTTATATATTGCCTATGGGTGAATGATTATCCAAGGGATAAACTCTTATCCATTGACTTTTTCATTGCCTTTTCGGTTCAGAAAACTTGTTATATATTGCCTATGGGTGAATGATTATCCATTGGATAAACATTTATCCATCAGGTTTTTCCTTGCAAAAACTAAAGAAAAATGTTGGATTATTCATTGACTAATAGTTTTGAAAAATCTCATGAAAATCTCATATATATTACTAATTTTCTCACCTTTTTTCTACTTTGAAATCTTGGATAAATTTTGGTTCTTTTCTGTTGAAAATGTCAATGAAAACCAAGATTGTCCTTGCATTTTTGTGGCATGAAATCAATGAGTAAATTCATTATTTCTCACATTTTACATCCATTTCCCATGCCTAGAAATGTGAAGTATGTACCAGATTTTCAGGTCCTAAAACTTGATAAAAAAGCAGCATTTTTGGGAGATTTTTCAACCAGAACAGTGAATGAATAATCTGTAAGGAAAAAGCATTTTTATCACATTTTTTACACTAAAAATATGCTCATGCCCCCAGTGTTTCCCCTATTTATATCTGATCCAAGATCTCAGCCTTTACAGATAACCGGTGCCCAAACTTCCCATGATATTCAATAGCGTAATTTGCCTTTGAGGGCTCGGCCATAAAAGGGAGATACTGTTAGATCCCAGATCCGACTCATGTTATTCCAACATTTTCCATACCCCGATAAGCCCTTTCCTGCTTATCTCCGACATGTCCCCATTTATTATTCTTAGTCACAATTCTATTTTGATATTATCCCCATACATCTTATCTCGATTTCCGTATTTGCTCTGACTCCAGAACTCCGTATCACACACCCTTATCTTTCCGTTTCCAATTTCAGAATTCCGCATGTTCCTTTAAATATGCTTTCCCTTGCTCAAGCTTTCTTTAGCTTGTATATCTCTTATATATCTCATTGTATATCTCATTACTCCATCTCATTATCTCAATATAACCCACGATATCCTGCACACCTGATATATCTTGTCTACCCTATATCATTATACCTTTTATTACACTTCATCGCTCCAACTTCTACCTGCAATAAGGCCTTCGACCTTGTTCGGTATTCCAATGATTCCAATTATTCCAATTATTCCAACCCCGACTTATCCAACATTCCGAAAACCTCTCTTTGATTACACTCGCTTTTCTGTAAAGCTAAACCCTTACTCGATATTCATTTATCGTTACCCCTATCCCATCCCCACGTTGACTATTCCAATTCCGGAAACCTCCTGCTCATCTCCGATAAGTCTTAACATATTATTTGTCACTGATCCTTCCGAATAGACCCGACCATCGGAACCCCGATAATTTTGTCTGGTCTTCAGTCTGAAATACCAGGGCACTAGAAATCCAAGAGGGCGCAACCCATAAGTTGAAGCGGATGCCCATATAGCTCAGTCTTCGGATCTCTGACTTCGGAGTCATCTGATATTCCACACATTTCCGAATATTGCGACTTCCGATTTGGTCAAGGAGAGCTCCAACCAAACCTGACCTTCACATCCGATCCGACCTTTAACACTGTGGAAGAATACGTCGACGCAGATGCATGGTTGGATCCAGAAGGAGAGTTTCTCCCAACGGATCAATTTGTAGAAATATGAATGGCCGCAGCGCAACACTCGCAGCAATGACAAGATGCGAAAGCGCAGCGTGTCACGGACACGCAGCAGATGAAGCAAGCAGGGGAAGTACCTCCCACACATGTGGAAGGTAATGAGGAGGACAATGTACTCACTACAGCATCAGGTGCAGACTCAGAGAGTCTACGCTCACACGTAGAATGTGAGTTTAACCTAAAAAAGGCTGTAGCCAATGGCTATGGTACTGATCCAATACTCACGAAAGTATTGGCAAATCCTGAGGCTCACCCCAGATTTGGGGTGAGAAATGGACTGGTTTGGACAAAGAACCAGTTCAATAAAGACGTTGTGTGTCTTCCCCAGGAAGTTTTTTCCAAGGGGAGGAGAATAGTCAAGATAATTATTGATCATGCACATAGAGTAGTTGGCCATTTTGGGCAATTCAAAACTGACAAGTACATCAGATGATCATACTGGTGGTCGGGAATGGCAGCCGACATAGAGTCCTTCTGTGGATCCTGTGCAGCCTGTCAGGCTGCAAAGAAGGACAACAGGCAACCAGCAGGGTTGTGACATACACTGCTGATACCTGATAGACGCAGTCTATCAGAATGGACTTCATTGGTCCATTGCCAGAATCAAAGGGTCACAACTATTTATTAGTCGTGATTGATAGACTCACGTCTATGGTGCATTTAGTACCAACTACAATGAGAGTTACTGCATGACAAGTCATGTGGTTATACCTCAAAGAGGTAGTACGCCTGCATGGAGTACCTGAGTCAATCATTTTGGATCGCGACTCCAAATTCACCTCCATATTTTGGAGGGAATTGCAGCGTATAATGGGCACAAAAGTGCTCATGTCCACAGCATTTCACCCGCAGACAGATGGAGCAACAGAATGAGCAAATTGTTCTGTAGGTCAAACACTCCGCACTGTAGTGCAGAGTGATCAGAAGGATTGGGCTGAGAAATGCCCAATGGTAGAATTCACACTGAACAGTTCAGTCAGCATGACCACAGAGACAATTGGGCTGAACTCCTTCCAATTGCAGAATTCGCCTATAACAACGCTCCGAATGTGACAACAGGAGTCTCTCTGTTCTTTGCTAACACAGATTACAATCCCGACATTTCCATCCATCCTGAACACGATCTCATTTCATCCCATGCAAAAGATTTTGCAATCAACTTAGACGAACTCCACCAGGAACTCCGAAAAGGATTGGGTCAGGTTTGAAGTCTTTGTTTGTGAGGCACTTGTTGAAAAAACTGGGGTACTTGTGAATGTTTGATGGGTTGATGACATTTTCGGTAGATCTGTTGGTGTAGAATAGGTTTTGTTAGTGATCCCAAACAGCCATCCCTCTGCATTGGCCAATGTGGCTGGTGATCCAGTGAATGTCACACTGTGGTTTCTACCTGGTGACAAACAACAAAACCTGTTAGGGTATGTCAGTCACTTTGGACCACTAACTAAACTTATTCTAATATGCACCATTCAAACTGAATGGTGGATACTTGCCCCATATCAGGCAAGTACTATCAGTGGATACTACCTTTAGAGGAGTACGGCAGTTCGCACAACAAGCGTTGTGGAACCTGATTGATGCTCATGATGCAATCATCGTGAGTCGAGTATAGCAGACAGAAGACGCCATCAGGAAGAACCTGTCTTTACCTAAAGGATGGGCAAAGAAACTAGTGCCTAATTATATTGGGCCATATCAAATTGTCAAGGTGGATAACTCCACCTCCAATGTGAAACTTGAGTTACCTCCAGAGCTCACAGCTCAGAGGATATTTCCAAAGTTTCATGTGAGTCTAATCAGACCGCATATACCCAATGATGACGAACAATTTCCTCATCATGATGTAAAATACATTTACAACTTTGGGAAAGAAGACGAACCAGAATGGTTCATAGATGAGATACTTGCTCATCACTGGACTAGTGACTCCAAGTTGGAGTTGCAAGTGCAGTGGACATTGGGAGATGTCACCTGGGAGCCAGTCTCTGTATGCAGAGAGTTAGAAGCACTAGATGCTTATCTAGAGCTGAGGGGAGTTAAGAAGCCGCAAGAGCTTCCTAATCGTGCCCTATAGGCATGATAATGGCAAGGAGTGGGCCCTTTAATAAAAGGACTCAACACGAACATACTTTGTGTCAGCGATTTGTGTGACACAATGCAGTCACGTGAATAGGTCACGTGAAGCAGTGGTTGCACTCGCCTTAAATTTAAGTGATGATTTTATTGCTGCTTCAAGGCTTCTTGCCACCCACTACCACACCCACACCAGTGCAAGTGTATTTGTGATTATACATGGACGCCGAAGTGTCCCAATCCCACTCTTCCACAGAGGTACTACCTAGTGCCTCTGAATAGTTTGCAATGCTCCAAAAAGAGCAGAGCTGGACGGTGCATGGTGTCAAGGATGCCATAGCCATCGTCCATTGCGACTCCTGCCCAGAGTGCAATGCCTACATGCAGCATTTGCTGCAAGCCGCAAAACTGCGGCTTATTGATCTAGAATGTGTGACATTGAACGCGCATTACAGCTGTTTGCATTATGTAAGGCATGTGACAATTGAGTTTGAAATAAATCCTAAGCTTGTGAGCATGATAATTTGCTCATTTCTCGACCAATTCCTGCAATTCCTTTTGTAATTAGCTTGAATTAATGTATACTAGTGCTTCTACATAATATTCCACTTCTAATGTGTCTAAATAAAAAATAGGTCTCATGAAGCACATGTATGCTCATGACCACAATTATGGTGGCAAAATGGCCTAGAATTCATTGAAATAATGATAGAGGTTTGCTATACAGTATATATAGTGCTTCATAACTTTTTATGACAAGATTGATCATTTCAAGCTCCTCTAGATCCCTTGTTCCTTAGAGGCAAAAAATGCTTCCTATCTTTAAAGGGTGTAGAGAAGCTGGGATGAATAATAGAGCTTGATAATTATTACCATGCACTAAATTAACCTTATAACTAGAACATATAAACACTACAATAAGCTGGAGGCCATTTTGCCCCCAGAATTGTGGTCATGAGCACACATGTGCCCCATGAGACATATTTTTTATTTAGACACATTAGAAATAAAATAATAAAAAGAAGCACTAGTATACATTAATTCAAGCTCATTACAAAATAAATTAGATGAATTGGTTGAAAAATGAGCAAACTATCATGTTCACAAGCTTGGGATTTATTTCAAACTCAAATTGTCACTGCCTTACATAATTAAAACAGCTGTAAAGGTGGCCTGGCCACCTTTACTATCAGAAATGGCACGCCCTTTAGTAAAGGACGTGGTATCCTCCTACAAAGAGGAGATACGCAAGCTTCAATCAGAGTTCGATAGCCTTCATGCTGCTCTCAAAAAGGAGAGACAGCGGAATCGTGAGATGGCAGATAAGTTATCCACCATGAAGTCAACACCATCAGTGATGACGATTATCGATCTGACCTCACTGCCAGATTCGATGATGGACTCAGTGAGTCTGTCTACACCTACTACCGGTGCCTCACCGGTAGGACCAATGCGATCTGGTCACCCGACCACCACTAAAAAGTGAGTGTTGACGGCGCCATACCCTGTGGCGTTGAATGCCTGCATTGCCCCAGCCATAGGCGACCTGCCTGCCATGCAGATGGGGTATCTACCCTGCCCATTGTGCAAAGCACCGCATCCCAATGCGGTACAGACAAGCCGTCAGCCCACCGAGTGGTTCAACACTTGCCCGCTCAACAACCCTAAGTTCATTGAGCAGCTCACACTTGTGCACGCGACATCTGCTATGTTGTGCAGCACACCATTATAAAGTGTGCTGACCACGAGCAGTGATTAGCTACTCGAACACCAGCATTCGAGATTGCACACGACATGCCTCCCAATCTTCAGGATGCGTTACGCACAATCAAATACTCCCCAGAGGGAGTATCGCCCGCAATTCATGGGCTTGGAGATAACACCCTCCAGCTAGAGGATGTTGACATATGGGTTTGGCTCAAGCTCATTAAGCCCAAGAAAGACAATTTAGTCTTTCTTCAAAAACTGATGGAACTGTTTACAGTCCGTGGCCAGTGGGCCAACCTTGCTGGCTCATGCTGGCATCAAGACTTGCCAACGCTGTTATTCACCAGCATCTAAAAAGTGTTTGAATGGATGTGCTCTCCTGAGAGCACCACACTCCACAAACTAGCCCAGTGGCTAGGAACATATGCGGGAGTAGATCCCACTAGGGCTCTCATCAACGTAGAGCCCTACTTTGTGCAGAAGCAGAGCAAGGTCTGCTATAATGAGACTGCACAAAGGGTCCTCGATGCCTGCGAAGGCTGGACATTCACCGGCCTTCATATACCCATGACCCCGTGTCCCCCAGGCTTCTGGGGGGGAACCTACTTCATCCGACGACAATTCATGGCTTGATGGACGAGGCAGAGGGCCTCCCCGCTCACAGGCATGTACATACGTGCCATTGACGGGACCCCCAGCTCCATACGCTCCCCCATCAACATCCGCTAATGCAGCAGATGACAACCCAATGGAGGTCGACCCAGCTGAATCCATATACTACAACAACACTGTCAAAGTAGCCACGCAGTCATTGTCGACTGCACTTGCACCTGCCTATGCTGATCCTCCATCAGCATAAAAAGATTTCCCAAACCTCCAGAGGTTTGGTCTGTGGGGAGGATGTAAGAATGCATATTCTTATATACATATATAGTAGCATATATGCTACTATCCTAGGTAGATATGTCACCAGAGTGACTTATGGGTTGTGTTATATAAGCCGCCCACTAGGGGCGCTTGTAGATAGTGGACAACTATACAGTTGTCCACAAGTAATGACATAATCAGAATACTTTTATTTGTAACCACGCTACATCGCAGACACCAATACATTATTGGCTCAGTCTGTTTTGTTTGAATAGTAAGATTCTTACAATGACCTTCCATATTGTGTTGAGGCAGATAGCTCTGATTTTGCAACCGGTGCTGTTCTCTCCCAGCAGTCCAAGGTTGATAATAAATGGCACCCCATAGCCTTCTTCTCCAAGAGTCTCAGTCCAGTTGAGTGCAACTATGAAATCCATGACAAGGAAATGCTCACCATCATTCGTGCCCTTGAAGAATGGCGACACTTCCTTGAGGAGGCAAGGCATCATATTGAGATCTGGACAGACCACAAAAATCTTGAGTATTTCCACACAGCCAAAAAGCTCAACCGTCGCCAAGCCTGCTGGTCTCTTTATCTGTCTCAGTTTGACTTCAACCTGTACCATCGTCCTGGCAAGACAATGGGCAAGTCAGATGCACTCTCATGCCAACCTGATCATGGCACCAGCTCAAACAACAATGATAATTTGGTACTTCTCCAACCAGAACTCTTTGTCATCTGAGCACTAGAAGGACTGGAGTTTACAGGCAAAGAGTGTGACATCCTGAGGGACATTTGTAATGGTACCAAGGAGGGAGAGCTGGAAGAGTCAGTTGCATGTGTTGCTAAGGAACTTTGCAAGACTACTGGGAAGTCTGTGATGTCATCAGAGTGGGATGAAAGGGATGGCACACTTCTGTTCTGTGGAAAGGTATATGTCCCTGATCAGCATGACTTACGATGTAGAATCGTCTCCCAACATCATGACACTCATATTGCTGGCCATGCTGGACATTGGAAGACATTGGAGCTTGTCTCCTGGAACTATTGGTGGCCTCACATATCTTGTTACATTGGTAACTACACAAGGACATGTGACCTATGCCTACGCACCAAGGCTCAGCGTCAGCTGCCTGTTGGAGAACAACACCCTCTAGAAGTTCCTGAACAGCATTGGGAGACAGTCAGTGTTGACTTCATTGTTGAACTCCCCGAGTCGCATGGGTATGATGCAGTGATGGTTGTCATGGATTCTCTATCCAAACATTCTCACTTCATCCCCACCTTGACCACGATTACAGCATTGGGAGCCTCTCGTCTCTTTAGGGATCATGTTTGGAGACACCATGGCCTCCCCTTTCATGTGGTTTCAGACCGAGGTACACAGTTTGTCAGTGAGTTCACTCGTGAGCTATACAGACTTCTGGGTATCGAGGTGGCTGCCTCCACTGCATACCACCCACAGACTGATGGACAGACAGAACATGTCAACCAGGAGCTGGAGCAATATCTCCATCTATTTGTGAATGAGCAACAGGATGACTGGGACAACCTCTTGCCCCTTGCAGAGTTCCAGTACAACAACCATGTCCATTCATCCACAAAGGAGACTCCCTTCATGCTTGACTCTGGTCGCCACCCACACATGGGCTTTGAACCTCACCAACAACCATCTCAGAGAGAGGCTGTGAATGAGTTCAAGCAACAAATGGCTGACTCCTTGTCTGAAGCCTGAGCTGCCCTTGTAAAGGCCAAAGAGGATGTGGCTCGGTACTATTATCGTTGTCGTGAGCCTACCCCTACCTTTGTTCCTGGTGACAAAGTCTTCCTAGATGCAAGTGACATTAGCACCACTCGCCCCTCTAAGAAATTGTCACACCAGAACCTTGGCCCCTTCTTAGTGGAACATAAGGTGGGCTCCCATGCTTACCATCTTCGACTTCCCAAGTCTATGACTCACCTCCACCCTGTCTTTCCTGTGGTGAAACTCCTCCCAGCCCCTCCAGACCCTATTCCTGGCCGGAAGGCTCAACCACCACCTCCTCCAGTCCTTGTAGGAGAAGATGAGCACTATGAGGTGGAACAGATCCTGGACAGTCAATTCCGCCGTGGAAAACTTGAATACAAGGTCAGGTGGAAGGGCCATGGGTATGAACATGATGAGTGGATCCCTGAGGATGATTTAGCAGCCCCAGACCTCATTGCCAACTTCCATCACCTCCATACAGGTGCCCCTCATCGCATTTGTGCTGCTGATTTCAACACCTTCCGTCAAAAACACCTGTCCCTCCAGTAGGTGTCAGTGTGTCGAGATGTCACACTCTAGAAGGGGGGTGATGTAAGGGGAACCCCATTTCATGTGGTCCTACACTTCTCTATTATCTCTTCTTTCTATCTATTCTTCCCCACTTCTCCCTTCCCTCCTTTATCTCCCTTGCCCCTATCTCTTCATTCAAGTTTGCTTAACTAAGCACCTGGTTACGTAACGGGATTGGATTCCAATCCCCTTACGTAACTTGTCATTCATTCTTCATTTTTGCTCACATAAGCGCTCATGTTACATAACAGGATTGGATTCCAATCCCATTACATAAACACAGTGCATTTGTTCTTCATTTTGCCTTGCATAAGTGCCTGCTTATGTAACAGGATTGGATTCCAATCCCATTACATAATCACAGTATGTTCCAGTGCTTAGTGGCATACTCCTTTAGGTAGTTATCTTGGCAGTGGGAACCTTAGGCTTTTCTCTTTGGATTCCCATCTGCCAGGTGTGTATCCTCGTATGTAGTCTTGTGTGAGCTTATATATCTTCGGATTCCCATCTGCCAGTGCCTAGTGTGATATTCCACTGCACCTGGGGGTTGCCCTTATAGAATGTTTGACTGGGATGCGCCCCTGGAGGGCACTTCACTAGCTGACCTAGCCAAATGGCTAGGGAAGTACGTGGGAGCAGGCCCCGCCTGGGCTCTCATTAACATAGAGCCCTACTTTGCATGCAAGCAAAGTAAGCTGTGCTATAACGAAACAGCACAGCATGTGGTTGATGCACGTGAAGGCCACCCATTTACCAGCCTTCACATCATGATCCTGATGCCCCAGCATCCTCCTGGGTACTGGGGAGCACCTATAATGTCTGACAACAATTCATCAGTTGATGCACGTGGTGGCGGACCTCCCTGCTCAAAGACATGTACGAATGTGTTGACGACGGAGCCGGCCGCACCCCCAGCGCCACCTCCTGCATTTGCTACTGCAGCAGATGAAAACACAATGGAAGTCAACCTAGCTGACTCCATTTACTACGACAACACAGTTGAAGTAGCCGCACAGTCATCTTCAACTGCACCCACACCTGTATACGCTGATCCTCCATCAGCATAGCTTTGCCCAAACCTCCTGAGGTTTGGTCTGTGGGGAGGATGTAAGACTGTAGGTTAATAGTAGCATATATGCTACTATATAAAATATACAAGTCACTATGGTGACTTGTGAACTGTAGTATATAGGCCACCCACTAGGGGCACTTGTAGATGGTGGGCAACTATACAGTTGTCCACAAGTAATTACATAAGCAAATTTTTTTATCTTACTTGTAACCACACTACCGCAGACACCAATTAAAATATTGGCTGTTTTGTGTGAACAATAAGACTTTATACAGTAGGGCCCATAACCTGTTAGGATTTATAATGACTAGACAAAGGTAAGCTTCAGTTGATAACAAGCAACTGAGATATCTCTATTTACCTAGATGAAGGTAACTAAGATACTGTCAATAAGTGTGTAACTCAAGATTAGAAAGAGATATGCTTCAATTGATAACAAACAACTGAAGTGACTGTCCAGGTATCTACATGTCTTTTAAGGCTTTCATTTTTCAACTGACTACTAAGGGGAAATACAGGTACATGACTACATAACATTCTTTAGACTTGAGCTTAAGCTTAACATGATCAGAATGCTCAATAATAGCATGCTGTGCAACAGTGCAAAAAGGTGGAAACATCATGCAAGCAGCCATGAGATGCTCAATGAATGTCAGGTTGGTTGAGCAGGCACATGTCAAACCACTCAGTGGGTCAACAAGAAGTAGACACCACACTTGGATGCAGTGCTTTTCCTAGTGGATGGGGCAGAAGTCCCATCTAAGATGCAAGTGGGTGACCCACTGCAGGGCAATCCATGTGGTCAGTGATGTGGGGTAAGACACCACTATGACATGTTTCTTAGCTGTGGACTTTTGTCCAAAGCAGATGGTCTCCAAGGATATTGTAGATATCATATGAAATACTCTGATTGTTATTTCTGTTTTATTTACAGGATACTAAGTGTTCACCCCACAATGTTGGGGGCTTGTGGGAGGGCTGGCTTGAACTTCTGGGGTAAATGCTCACATTGATTTGCAAGTCATGCAGACCATCAGCTTGCCTGTTTTTGCACTGAAGTACAGAGTGTGTTGATTTATTTATTTTCCCAATAAAAATTTACACTGCTGGGCAGTGTGGAATTTACACTTATTTACACTGAAAGTTTAGGCTACTAAGACACTCCTCAGTGTGTATTGGACTCCCGATCATTGCCCATGTGTAATTATGCACTGGTTGGGAGTCCAAAGTCTTCCTACAGTGATGAGATAGAAAATCCTCAGTTCATGACTACACGGAGCAACTTGTTTTTGTAAGTCTAAGGACATTGGGAGATGTTTCTCCTGCCGAACCAGCTGTAGGTTACTCAGAGAACGGTCCAGACGATCAGTACTATCAGGTCGACTTGATGTATTTATTCCTGCCATTTCGAAGAGTTGAATTGTAAGGTAGGCTATTCGATCGAAGTATGACGTCATGGTCGATCCGACGGAAGTGATGTCATGGCACTCCAACTTTAACGTTCCGCAAACCACCATGTCTGCACCAGCTGTATCGTTGGAAACTGAAGCACGCACTGCACCTGCAGAGCAAGGAAAGGTGAGCTCACCTACTCCAGCCGCGTAAGCTGTTGTTCACATTGATCTGGAAGCACCCTATTATTGATCCTGCTTCTGGCCACGCCCGTGAGGTGCTGATGCCCTCCGAAGTCGCCTCTCCTACTAGAACCAATTCCCAACCGCAGCAGGGTAAGTGTAAATAAACAATAAACTTTAGCAACGTAGCCATAACATTATATTCAATGGCGCAGCGTCCACCCAGCCAGGGGACGGTGGAAAATCTCGGGTCGAAGACCCGGATTCGTTTGGCAACAGAGTCCCATGGAAGAATCAAGTCTTAGGTGTATATCCACTGTGATGTTGCGGCTGGATTCCATGTACTGATTGGTTAACAGGATACGCTAAAGTGACTCGAGGCAAGGTAAGCATTCAAAATTACTATAGCACTTTCTTACCCATAATCTAACAGGTGTTTGGTAAACACGACACTGAGGAGATGGGTAACAAAATACTCCAGGGGGAAGTTGTGCCCCAAGAAACAAGAAAGACCTTGAATTAGCGGAACATAATACAGTTGATGTCCGCACCATGACGCGTTAATCAACATGCACCTCTAAGTTTGGCACGTTCCGAATCGGAAGGTCCGAACCGCACTGTGGCGCTGAATACGGTCCTAAGGTACATCGTCCGTGAGGGAATGGCCATAAGCAACATGATGCCACCCTGTTTTAGCCTAATATAGAAGTTGTAATATAACGATCACGGCAAGGGCGTACCTCTGAGTATGGTGGATTTGTAAGAGTTTGTAAGGCACTTTGGAAAATGCGAGTTCTGTTTAGGAGGGAAATTCACCCCTAGGTTTGATCAATCGTGGCTGCTCCTCGCTGCGCGCCTTTATAACTCACCCCACAGCACTACCTATCCCTTCAAGAGTACCCCCATGCCCACGGCACCATCTATGGATCCGAAGATTGTCGACGTGCGACTCGAATCGGGGACGACAGACACAACGTCTGCAGCATCTCTTCGTGCCGCTATCCTTTCTGGACTCAATCAGCCAACCGGAAAGAAGTCACTCCCTACCCTCATCCTCTACGACGAGCGTGGCCTGAGGCTCTACGATGCCATTACTACAGACGCCCATGAATACTACCTCTTCCCAACTGAAGAGGCTATTCTCAAGGAGAAAGGATCTGAAATTGTGCAGGTCATGCACGGGAAGAAAGGTGCTATTGACGGCGAGGTAGTTTTAGAGCTTGGCGCAGGGTGAGTCTCTTTCGGGAGGTTGTGGCTCTCGCGCACCAGCGCTTCCGTGTGTATTTCCCTTTCCGAAGTCGGATTGTGCACTTGGCTCGCATGTCTCGTCTTTGGCCCAACTCTACCATGTGCTCATTCGCTTTCCTTCTGGCGTCACGCGTCACGGAACTAAGGGCTAATCTATTCGCTGCAGTGCACTCCGCAAGACTTCCCATCTTCTCCATAACTTGGCATCCCTAGTTAAGGACAGGGAAATCACAGCAGGAAACATTCCTCCCATAACGTATTACGCTCTCGACCTTGAACGGCGCGAGCTCGTGCGCACCTTGAATCAAATTACAATGAATGAATCAAACGACATGGAGCACATTGTTCACGGAGAAGACTACGGTGCCCTTGGTGCAGAGCTTGCAGGCAAAGTTTCCGCTCGTGGCATGTGGGGTACCTACGACGGTGGTACGTCCTTCATAGATCTTAGCTCCTCAGGAGGTTTGGAGGTATTAACATACAGTTTGCATCGCTACAGGTATTCAATTCATCAAGCAAGGAGGCCTAGACAAGCTGCGCACAGCGGACAAAGCAGGTGATGTCGCTCTCGACGACACGGACCTTAAGCTGGAAGACACGGACGCTTCGTCTGTATCCACTGACTCGGACTTGGACTCGAGCCTAAACCGCAAATCGTCTTCCTCCAATTCTAACTCGCGCTCTCTCGGAACAGGCACGACACCCACTTCTCCACCTTTGTCTACTTTGGAGGTAGAGCCTCTGGGAGAGGTATCAGAGGCTCCGCCTCTTCACATGCTTTTCCTTGGCTCTTCTTTGGGTAATTTCTCTCGCCCAGATATGCAGATCTTCCTTTCCCAACTTCCTTTGCGCCCCGGGTCGGGAGATACCCTCCTACTTGGGCTGGATGGCGATAATGACAAGAAGCTCGTGGAGCGTGCTTATAACGACCCCAAGGGCATCACCAAGGCTTTCATTATGAATGGTCTGCTAGGTGAGTGCATTCTGGAGCTATTTTATGCTTATGATTAACGTGATGTAGGTGCAGGTAGGGCTCTTGGAAATGAATCACTCTTCGCCGAAAGCAAATGGGAATATATTAGTTTCTATAACGAGGCGGAACGTGAGTACCAAACAGAATATCTTCCTTCAATCCTTTTAACATTTACACCGTCTTTGGGTGGTCAGGCAAGCACGAGGCATATTACAAATCTATCGGTCCTCAGGCATTTAAGATCGTCACCACTGAAGCCGAAAGCACAGAAACTATCTTGCATATTGCAGATCAAGAGATGGTTAACGTCGAAGTCAGTCATAAGGTACGTTTCGGTCTATTATTTCTGCATTGAGCACATTGATGGCGCATCTCCTTTCAGTACTCCACCGAGGACATTGTTTCCCTCTTCTCCGCTTCAAACTTGCGTATGATTCAGAAATGGATGGATCCGAAGGGCCTATACGGCCTGTATCTCCTAGAACGTCCGCCATTCCAATTTCCACTCATTCACGAGCCGAGTCATACTCAAAGGTCGATCTTACCCAAGGAATCCTCGAAGCAGTTTAGTCCATTCAATATACCTACTGTAGAAGAATGGAAGGAACTGTGGAAGGCGTGGGATCTTATCACCCTCGGCATGATTCCCCGATCTATGTTACATGAGAAGCCCATTGACTTGAGGCATAAATGTCTCTTCTATTTGGGACATATCCCGGCGTGCGTCCCTTTTTCCATTTCTTTTCTCTATGAGAATACTAATTCGATATATTTATCCAGATTCTTGGATATTCATCTCTCAAGACTGCTAGAGGAACCAAACACTGAACCGGAGAACTACAAGTATATATTTGAGGTAAATTTCCTTATTTGTTTATGTGGTGTATCTCAAATCACTGTTACAGCGTGGTATTGACCCGCACGTGGATGATCCCACGCAATGCCACGTATGTAGAAATATTCACCATGCGTTGGCACCGACTTACGGTAGAGATTGGTAGCCGCACTCTGAAGTTCCTGAAGAGGACTCCGAGTGGCCTACTCTAGAAGAAATTTTGGATTTCCGTGACCGGTTAGTTATCCATTGGTTTTGTTACTATTGACCATCTCAACTGTCATGAAGAGTGCGACAACGGGTTCTGAACCTCTATTCCGACTTGAAATCTGGCAGACGTGTTGCGACTAGGAAGATCGCTCGAGTCTTATCCATGACTCACGAGCATGAGGGCTTCCATGCAGAGGTATCTGTCGCATTCCATTGTGCTGTTCGTGCAGGATTGCTTATGAATGGCTCAGACGTTGCTTTACATGCTCATCCAACGCGCAGGAACCGGCACGCTCCCACCACCATCCTTCACACGCCCCTCATTCGACCTGCTATCATCAGAGTGGGATGCTGAATACACCGCCTTCTACGAATCTCCCACGGGACCGGTAGTCAAATTCAGCCCACAGACTATCACCCTCGGCCACAACGATCGTGAAGCTGATGATCTCACCGTCCCCTTTGACTCCAAACACGCTTTCGGCTGGGATAACGAGCATCCTCAGCGTGAAGTGCGTGTGGCAGAATTCAAGATCTCTTGGCGCCCGGTGACCAATGGCGAATTCTTCGCATATTGGTCCGATGAATCGTTGAATCATGGTGAGCGCAAAGTTGCGATGCCTGCAAGCTGGCTTCATTCCGACGGTGGAATGTATGTGCGCACGCTGTATGGTCCTGTTGACATGAGCGTCGCGCGGCACTGGCCTGTTGAGACGAACTATGACGATTTGTCTACGTACGCTAAAGTGAAGGGTGGCAGAATTCCCACGTTATCTGAACTGCGTGCGTTTTGGGAGAGGTTCCAGAACGGCTTTGTTGGTGGCAGCAACGTAGGGTTCAGGAACTGGCATCCAACGCCGTTAGTATCACTCCATTATTTGTTACAGAGTCTCATGACCCTTTCCCTTGACAGGGCTACTTGTGGGATGAAAGATGGGGGGAAAGGTCATAATGGAGGTGTGTGGGAATGGACGAGTACGGTGTTCGATAACTACGAGGGCTTTGTGCCCTCTAATCTGTACCCTGGGTGAGTGCCATATGATATATACGAGTTGTACAACTTACCTCGCCTTACCCTTGCCACCAGATACTCTCTGGATTTCTTTGATCAGAACCACCAAGTCGTCGTAAGTTTCCATAACATGCATGTGGAGTAAATGTATATATAATTGCATGTCTTTTAGGTGGGTGGATCTTATGCAACTATACCACGCATTGCGCAGCGCACTTCAGTCTGCAATTTCTACCAGCACAATTACCCATTTGCATGGGTTGGTGCCAGGATTGCCTATGATGTCTGAAGCCTGGCTCGTTTTCAAGAAGAAAGAAGTCTGATTCTCTATATGTCATTGTAATAAGAATTCAAGAATGCTATGTATGAGTGGTTTATTAAACGTCAAGAGCACTCTTGTCTGTAGCTGAATCGTCGTGTCATTTCATCCATCATGATAATCATTTCAACATGAGAAGGCGTAGTACATCGCGGAAGCATGAAAAGAAAGCCCGAAACTGTACAGTCTATCACCATGGTATTTTAAAACCCTTCAGTGATGTCCCTCTGCGTCGAAAACCGTATGGCCTTGTTGGGTGTCGTAACCTTGCACACCTACATGTGAAGCACCCTGGTTCACAGAGGTCTGAACAGGCACTTGCTCGCCAGTTGCGCTTGGTACGTATGCTGAGTCTGGGAATCCAGAGTCATCGAGACCTTCGGCGGCCTGTGTGAAACGAGTATATATTAATTACAACGCAGAAATGTCCAACAAATTGAGAACAAAGGTAGATGGGTGGAACACACCTCAATGATCTCATATAGCTTGCTTGCGATCTCCGGCGGCGGAACACGCCCACCGAGAATGTCTCTAGCAGGGATAGGCGATCCATAGAACTCGCGGTTGGCATCTTTCCGTTCGATAAGTACAGTTCCTTCCAGTGACAATCCCGCAAATAAACCTGGGACATGGTTGGGAAAATTGATGATGCAAAATTTATGCGCTTACCTTTAGATTTTGAGTATGAGAACATTGGGGCGGGATGAGCGAGGGTCGCCTGTACGCTGCCGCCAGTGCCTAGTGGGCCGGCGGCAGCGCTAATATTACCACCGACAGTGACATTACCACCAATAGAGAATGCCTTCACCGCATCCTCGGAGTTGAGTACGACAACAAAATCCGTGATATCCGCGCCAATCTGCAATCCCCAGCCGAGGCCACCAGTAGCGATACATGACGGCGCAGACCATGAACCATCCGGCAAGCGAGCAATGACAAGACCAGAGCCAGCTTTGCCGGAGAACACAAAGCCAGCCTTAAGAACTTGAAAGACAGCCAGACCTGAAAGATTATTGAGATAATACTCATTGAATATGGCTATAGACTATTACCTCTTGCTCGTTGTAAGACCGCCTTCGGGATGGAGTTGAGAGCCGATTCTGGATGATTTGGGTCGGCTGACCATGGTTTGTGCATATCAGAGAGTAACGTCCTGTATATTCGACTGAAGCGCACCGAGAAAGCTCTCTAAGATCTTAGCTGCCTTCTCAGACTCGCCAGGCAAGCTAAATCCTTGGACAAAGCCACGCGACTCAGATGCAGCTCTAGAACCACCTTCCTTGAGAAACGCAGTAGCCTGAATCCCTGCTTTCTCTGCTCCTTTTCTGAATTTGTCGAACATGGACATGGCGTTGAGAACTGCGACTGCGAGTTAGAAGAGATGACGACACAGAGGCTTTGAAACTCCGACTTGCTCTACCTTCAACAACACCGCCGTTAACTATACACTATGTCGCCCCGCAGGTTCTTTGTTGGCGGAAATTTTAAGATGAACCCCTCTAACATAGAGACCAAGAAAGCGCTGGTCGAATCCTTAAATCAGGCGAACCTGGATCCCTCCGTTGGTTCGTTGCAGTCGTCCTATGCGCTTGGTCGCTTCATAACAGCCTCTCCATTCGCGAATGTATAGAGGTCGTAATCGCACCTCCCTGTTTGTATCTTATCCCAGTTTTAGAGCTTTTGCGTAAAGATGTCAAAGTAGCTGCCCAAAATTCTCATGACAAGCCTTCTGGAGCATACACGGGAGAGATCAGGTCAGATCGGAATATCAATACGTCACCGAGCCAAGCTTAATGATTAGCTAGCGCGAGCCAACTCCACGATGCTGGTGTTCCTTTTGTCATCCTTGGTCAGTGTGGCTTTTGGTCTACACTTTTCAACCTTATATACTGCATACAGGACACTCCGAACGACGAACATTGTATCACGAAACGTCCCTACTTGTCGCTGAGAAAACAAAAACAGCCATTGAGGCTGGTTTGACTGCCATTCTCTGCGTTGGAGAGACGCTCGAGCAGCGAGAAGCAGGACAAACAGCTCAGGTTGTAGAAGCCCAGCTTGACGCAGTCGTGAAAGTCCTCAAAGAAAGTGATTGGAGGTGGTTCTATCATTTCCCATTCAGGCGAGATTGTTCAATGTAAACCCTAGCAAAATTGTGATTGCATACGAGCCTGTATGGGCAATCGGCACTGGGAAGGTAGCAACTTCGACGCAGGTAATTTGGATTTATTCCATGTTGCATTGGTTCATATATGTCCTTTTATGACTTTTATAGGCACAGGAAGCTCACCATGATATTCGTACATATATTTCCAAGGCAGTGTCTCACGCGGTCGCTGAGAGTGTTCGAATCATCTATGGTGGTAGTGTGAATGCTAAAAATGCACCCGAGAGTGGTGAGTGAACTCTCTAATCGAGCTTTCGCAATATGTTTATACGCATGTTGTAATAGCCGCACAACCTGACGTCGACGGTTTCCTCGTCGGCGGAGCGTCTCTCAAACCTGAATTCGCGGATATCGTCAATGCGGGAAAGGTCAAGTCTAAAGTTTGACGTGATGCACAAATCTTATTTGTCCGCCCATTTTAATGGGTAGATACATTGTGATACCGAATGTGAGAATAGATAGAGGCTTAGAATGCATTTTTCATCTTGTGTCTGTTAGTAAAAACAAAGTTAACAATTAAATGTGTATAACCGAATGTGAGATATCGACGGAAATTTTTATCTTTGTTTCTGTTGGTGAAGAATCTAAAAGTTTGAGAATGTGTACCTTTGCTCTTCTTTCGACTTTGCAACGCGGCTTAGCATTACCGTTTTTCTTTCTTTCTCCGATTTCCGTCTGTTGAGGCATCGCCCTACTAGTATGTCAGACGTATATACAGACGTCACGGTCTACCCATTGCTCACTTCCTTTCTTGGTCTAATTAACCTGTAGCATTACCATTTAACGTTTATTATAACGGTGACACCGTTTCCAATAGAGGTGGAGCAAATACACACGTGAAGGGGATCGGCTGAGAACGGCAGGGAGAACTGCAGCCGAAGTGGCTTATTCAGAATCTCCTCTCCGAATCGCTCAGCATGGTCAGCGTGTCCTAATATCACGCACCAACAGCCCATACACCTTCTTTTCTCGCGCACACCTTTCCCAGCTGTAAGCCTCAAGCTTGGAGTTCATGTCTACGCCATCTTTACCCTCTTATTCCAACGACTCCCCGTCTTATTCTGCGCAACCTCGCGGCGGCGAGCAAACCCTAGGAGGGGCTAGTCGGTCACGGAGACTAGCTGAGGTCTACTCACATCCATGGTCAAAGAAAGTCGGCCACGCTACGCTCACATTGTTGGGTCAACCGTCACCCGATTCTGAGTTGCCTGTATATGGTCGACTCACAAACGTTCAAGGCTTTGTTACACTTGACTCTACGGAGGATGTGGCGAGTGTCCAGATCAAGGTTTCGTTCTATTTTGCACTGTTGATGCCGCTTCATTCTTATTATCCAGCTAGCTTGACGGACATATCAAATGCAAGACGATTGCAGAGATTGGAAGCTCCGACATCACAGTTCTGGGCACATCTGTAATTCTTTGGACAAGAGGCGGACCTCCCTGCCCATCCCGACTCACCTTCGAGATTTCTCTCCCGACTACGTTCTCATGGAAGGGCTACAGTGGACCGTTACCCCCAACGTTCGAGTACACATTCTATGATGTCCAGGGCGGAACCCCAGGATTGAAAGCAAAGATCAAGTATGAGATCATCATTGAAGTTGAACATAATCAGTTTTCCTTGAAAGATAAATTATTCCCTACGTATGTACTGCAATCCCAGATTGAATTGAAATCACTGATCAAAGGGTAGCCTTTCAAGTCAGTTTGTATATCTTCCACGTTCACGCCCGGGAAATCCGACTTCCGATTCCCCGACTTCCGTGTTCGAGTCCTTCATGGAGCACAGAGTAGGAAGCAAAGGTAAGGAGATCGACCCTATCGTCTGGAAGGTTTGTAGTGTCAGGCCGCTTGTTCACACTGGTTTCATCTTCTGACTTCACGACTTAGCTTTGCCTTCCCCCGCCAGGGACATACGCCATGTCTGAACCGATCCCATTCCGTGTCAGCGTGACTTCACGTTCCGCGGCCCTGCTCACCCCCTTTGCTCCTGGTAACAAGAGAGAAAGGGCGTCAATTCGTGTTTATATTCTTCGCCAAGTCTCAATCAAAGTGAACACGATTGATCTTTGGCGATCATATATCGTTGCTGAGGGTGAACTCACGTACCTACCTCGAGATGTTGAAAGCGGAGAATTATGGCTCAAGAACACCTCTTCTCAAGGTAAACCTCCCAGCGTGTATAGTAACGGAAGCGTGGGCCAGTCTTCTGAGAGGGAAGGATGGGCATCTCTCGACTGGTCCGGGGTACTGAAAATTGACGGAGGCCAGATCTCTACTGGAGGGTTTGTAGCTGGTGATATGGTAGTCAAGGTTAGCATTATGTCTGACTTGTCATTAAACGTAAGAGCTAACGTTATGTTACAAAGGATTTCGTTGTTTTATCGGTTGTACCACCAAATCCACGTATGGGCTCGCTCTTAGAGGTGAAGAGAGTTGTTCCGATCCAGCTCACCACGGATAGCTGGGAGACCGGTACTTTCGCAACTTCTCAGGAAAAATTTCCGATAGAGGCAAGAGATGCCAGCCCAGGATCTAACGGCTATCTCGAGGGCAGAGGGGAGGGTCATGAGGTTGAGATTGATTTTCCTTCCCGAAATGCGATGCATGTCAATGACGATGGAGGGCTTCCTACGCATAGAACTTAGCAGCATCATATAACCCTAAGCGCATGAGGACCAGGACCGTTCGCGCAGCAGTTGTCGGTTGTACTTGTTATTACGGTCTAACATATACATACCTAATACTTTTTTACACAATACGTTACACGTGTTCAACTCACGAGAAACGTGTCGACCCTTGGCTTCTTAGCCTTAGACTTGCCACCTTATGGCCCCGTTTTCAGGTACATACTGTGTCGAGCATCTGAAGCATCATACTCATCGTCGCGTTGCTAGTCTCTCAGCTCAAGGATGCAGCCTCTAGTGCTAAGAGTTCGGGCGCAGACAAGTTCCAGAATGTTCGAGCGAAATTTGCCAACCGCTCCCCTGTGGACTCTAGCAACAATCATCGTGATTCGATTACCAAAGCTCCCCCCCTCCCCCCTCCACAAAGAACTATAGGAGTGGGGGAGGACACGCATACCACATCTCAACGCTCTCAACCACCTCCACCAGTTCGTTGCAACACACGCTCTGATGCACAGGTTCATAGACCAATTGTCAACCAAGGCGTCGAGGAAAACATTAAATGGGCCTCCTTAGCTTCAAACGATAAAGCTCTATTTTTTGGTTGGCTTGACGAGTTCTTCAACGTCAAACAGGGAGCCCCTTTTGGGAAGACCACTCATCAACCTGAGGTTTGCACTCTCCGAGATTGTTTATCAAAGTAAATATTCTACTTACCACTATCACCGTTAGAATATAACAAAGACCGACGAACGTAGGTCCTTCGCCATGAGTAATTTCGTAAGACGTTAACTCATCTTACTCTTTACGGAGCAACGATAACAGTCTTGACATGTCTCATCCTCCCTATTCAGAGTACGACTCGGCCGCACAGGAACTTTGTTACTTTTTCTCTGAAGCAACACAGTGGAATAGCTCCTGGTACTTATCTCAAGACCCTAAGCCTCCGCCACTGGAACATGACTCACTGATAGGCTGCTCGCGCACTCACTCTATGCAATGGCATGGCGATATTATCACTCTTTCTGGAGCTGCATTCTTCACCGATTTGAGCGCCTGCTGGTACTGTGTTGAATGGTCAGGACGATCGGCTGGTGATACCGCTAAAGCTCGCCGTAAGGCCGCGTTTATACCTAAACCGGATGCATTATCACAGCAAGAGCTGAAAGCTGTTAGCGAGACGTACGGAGACTCCGTCGCCGCATTTGCGGAGTGATACGAAGGTACAGGTCAGTTTTGTGCACGAGGAGAGTGCTGGGATCTCGCAAGCGAAGCGCTTAAAGCTTTCGAACAATGGGATTACATTCCTAAACCAATACCTAGCCTGGGGAAGACTCACGGGCATCTTATCTACGAAGGGAAAGCTTGGGGTAAAAACCCTATCACACAGCAGGCGGGACGTTGGAGAGGCGGAGATGATAGAATACGCAGAGGGGATATTGTGCAGTGGAAACCAGTGTCGATCACGGACGGGTTTAGAAAGTTTACTATCGGAGCCCCGGATCACACTGCTATCATTGTTCGTGAGCAGCTACCCTTGAGCAGACCCAGAGACAAGCAACCCATGCGACCCACGGAGTTAGGTCAGTTAGAAGTGGTGGAACAAAGCGTACATTCGCCCCCTTCTAGGGAGACCTACCGATTGAACGGGATGTAAACCGGAGAGCTTTGGATTTATCGACCGATCGGCATGGAAGCGTATCTCGGATTTGTATTTGGCGCGAAGTGGCCAGAAGGACTTCCTCCATCCGCGAGCGCATAATTCAAGTTCTTCCGCTTATCTATGGTTTTTTTATGGCATTAACATATCAGTGCCTTTCATAGCTCCTGGTAGAGCACATAAAGTTTGTCCCGACAGCTTGAGGCTTGCATTGTGTGCTGGGCTGTCAACGCGTAGGCGTGACAAGTCACAGTGATTGGCATTCTTACATAAATTGTGACGCGTCCGTTCCTCGATCGCATGTTTCGTCTGCAGCTAGTGTCACCCACCACCAGACTTGTCTTGAGGCATGTTCGTGGAACTGCCACTTATAAATATCGAACATATGGAGAGCCCGATGGACCAAATTATGACTTGATTCAACATCTCACTCGAGGTGTGTCTCGCACTTTCTGCGTTGGGCGTGGACCTCAATAAGCTATCTATCCTCTATTTGTTCAGAATTGCATCGGGCGGAAGTGTCTCACATGGTTGCTGAAGAACGAGCCCTTGCAGCAACCATCAAATATATTCATGAACTGGATTCACCCCTTGACGGAAAAACAGCGACAAAGGATGTAAGTAGAGATGATAGTATATTCTCCATGCCTCATCTTGTTTGAAAACTAGCTCAATGGCATAGATCCATTGGTGACGCGAAAAATCATGCAGTTCATAGGCAGAACACGCAAGGTGATTATTTATAAGTTCTTTCTGGCAACGTTTAACCAGTGCGCTGTTGCACTCGAAGACTCATCTTCGTACCATCAACCACGAGAATAAGGAAGAATCGATGAGGAGTAAGGCCATGCAAGAATTGCAAAAAGTCAGCGGTATCGGGTGCGCGTTTTGGGTTCCAACCAATCTCCATCTGCCTACTTTATTTTTCAGTCCCATAAAGGCCCGTGCCCTTGTCGAAATTGGGTGTATTTCGGTAAAGCAGCTTCACGAAGACCCATACTTTAAAACATTATCTAAGGCGACACAAGCCTCACTTATTTACGAGGGGGATATGAGAGCCCGTGTTACGAGACAAGAGGCCGAAGGATTCATGGTGAGATAATATTTATATTCCTTGAAATATCTTATGCTATGGTAATATCAGATGAACATGCGAGCAACTATTCCAAGGGACTTTGAATGCCATGCAGTGGGCAGCTAGTAAGTAGTCCGCTCTCTGAAATGTTTAAAACTTTAGTTCAATAATGCGATTCAGCCGCCGTGGACGTTCAACGTCTTCCGAGATCAACGTATTAATCCTTCACCCGTCCTATCTGTCAATACCTTATTTGACGATTGGATCGCGCCTGTACCCTCCCGCAATATCCTCTCAACCCCCCTCTTCACTCTTGCAAGATTCAGTGATTGCTCCATTAACAAAGAATAAAATTATTGTGAGTGCAGTCAGTGGCGGTGGCACCCGGTGGCAGGGAATTGTCAAAATCAACACCGATGACAAGAACGAAGAGGTACTTCGCAAAGCAGAATTCTAGTATGTATCCTCAATCTGATACATGCCATCATAACATACGTTAGATACTCATTATGAGTATCTCTTTTCTTACAGTTTAATGCCGCAACCTTCTAAGGCTGCCGCATTTCTTGCTTTCACGGGGGATAAACTGTTTAATCTGGACTGCCGAAATCGCGCCAAACAACGAGGTCTTTATCTAAACGAATTTGGTTTGTGGCGAAAGAAACGGGCAGACATACCCTCTACAGATCCCGCTGTTGACGGCACAAAAACTGACGCAAAAACCGACCTTGATGAGATTCAAGGTCAGGAGAGTAACATAGATCCGGCGTGCAATGAAGACGAGCAGTGGGAATTTGTGGAAACTCCGGATGAAGTCGCACTACTACAAGAGATAGGCATGGCTTATATTGTCCCCGAGAGACGAAATTTTGGACCTCTTGCCAACGTTGATACGGCCCAGAAACCTAACCCTAGGCGTGCAAGATCATCTCGGAGCTTCAAACAGGACCGACCGTTCCGTTCAGATGAAACCTCACTATCTTCTCGCCCTCACAATTTCACACCCCGCTCTTCACAGGATCCATCTTTCCGTGCTTCATCGCTCGATCCCTCCCGTAGTGCAAAAAATCGTTATTCCTCATTCCGTGCGGCTTGAAACAAGGGCCATCGTTCTCAGTGGGAGACATCGAATACCAGCAGAAAGGGGGGCCGGGGCTCCCGAACTGCTTCATCCCTCCGCTCTTTACAGAGACCGCCACATTTTCCGTTGCAAGAACATCACACCACTCACAAGAATCCACTCCTGCCATGCGCTGGGTAATCTGAAGATTTTGGAATGCAGTGCTCAGGCTTACTCAACATAAGGGCTTATCGGACAATTTGTACGAGTAAGGCAGCTTGAAGCAATTCGAGTGAAGCATCGATCAGCGAACCCTAGGATTAATACCATATCGACCGTGTCCTATGCGCTGGAACCATTTCGCTAGTTTCGATTCCATTGATCTGCTCTTCTCCTCGTTCAACTTTCTTGGCTGAGTGACAACCTTATGAAGATATTTCAATTCGAAAATGCCATTACTCACCCAGATCCCAAAGGAAAAAGTCTATCATGACGCTTGGAATACCTTCATCACCATAGACCGGAAGTTTTGTTGTCAAGCTCGATTCGCACCGAATTTGTGCAATCTCGTCACGTACAGCCTCTACGGCCAGAATACTCGCCGCTCGTATGCTTAGTTCTTGTCGGCAACCCGAAGGTAAAGACGCATGTGAGTCTAACAGCGACAACAGCGATTGCGGGTAGGACATTATGCTCAAATGGTGAAGGATTTGCGGGACCTGTTCTCAGAAAGGTCAACATATGCCCGCTTTCAAACGCTACCTTTCGAAAGGCTCACTCGGTAATCTAACACGAGGATGATCATTACTTTCGTTTGCGAAAACAATCATACGATTTAACCCACCAGCGAACATAGTCAACTGTCCGATGCCACGAGGGAAAAACGGGTGAGGCTCAAGAGAATCCGGGGGCGGGTAGAATGCAGCCCTCCGAGCCATATATAAGTCACAGGGTGTCTGACATTTGGTATGAGATGGAAGAGTTACCAGGTTTCGGCAACGATTATTTGAGCTCTTTTCCAGAAAAAGACTATTGGCCAAGACAGATCACATAACTCGTTCGACTCGAACGATACTAGATACTATGCACCTTTTCTGCCTTCGAGTAACGCCTCATCGCGAAATGGAGGGAACTCTTCCACGATCATTTCGACCAATTGCAGCGCAGTCCCTTGGTTAGAATATTTAGCAATAAAATGCGAGAGAAGACCAGCATAAGACCCTCCGAATTTCTGTATCGTTGCACGTAAAAGTTATCCTCGCAGGTAGAAGACTATCTGAGTAGATGACGTACTGAAACGAGAATCACACCAACCTCTCGCATGATAGAGATTCTTTCGGTGAGAAGAGGTACACATTCAGAGCATCCGGCAGCTGGTCGAAAAACATTTTCCAGGATCGCATCCGGACAAATGATCTTGGAAGAATAGAAAAATGGGTCCGTGATAGGAATATTAGCTTCCAATGCTGGGAAACCAACTTGAATTTCCGATATAAAAAATTATGATTAGACTGGCACCTTTGTTTATAGCTGCCACCAAACTCCAGTAGCCTGTCCAGATTTTTTTACGCTTGATACCCCACCCTTCACGCCATTCTACAGCAAAACGCTGTGACTCTTGGGAGGTACCTTCTTTTTCAGACCAAAAGCTGAAATTAAGGGAAGAAATAAGAAATATCCAATTTAAGCAGGATTTGGTGCGATAGTCAAGAGGAGAGTAATTTTGTGGGGGTTGCAGATGCAAAGGATGGTTTCGCCAGGAATAAGGTGAATACCCTTCATTATTAATGCTGGAATAGATCTAGGAATGTAGTGTGATGAGAGTGAAAGTCCGGCTCCAGTCGATAGAATACCAACATGTCTAGCGGCGGCCTTCACGCCAACCTGATTAATCTTCACGAGGTCCGTATGCTACAGAAATAAGAGTCAGGTTCATGTCACATAAGTCCTGATACCTCTCTTCAACTTTGTGCACAAATCTAGCACTCTCTATGACGGGATTCAACTGTTGTTTCCAGTCTAACCCTGGGGAAGAGTCTTTTTCGTTCCATGTCTCCTGGGTGAGAAGAGCCGCATCGTGATTATCGAGAAGAGCCATATGATAATGTCCTTTTGGCGTTGAGCCTTTTGAAAGCCTGGTGGCCAATCTTAAGAAGAGGGCTGCAGTCGTGGCGTGTGACGGTTAGAGAGCGTTCGGAATAAGAAAAAAATGAGCGGATGCAAATTACCTTTCATGCGCAAAGCTATATTTAGCTTTCGTAGAGGCAGCGCTGCCATATTTGTTACATTTGGCATCAAAAATATTGAGCCGTGTCAAATAACATGGATGAATATTCCT
This sequence comes from Ramaria rubella, assembly GCA_015039355.1. Classification (NCBI taxonomy): domain Eukaryota; kingdom Fungi; phylum Basidiomycota; class Agaricomycetes; order Gomphales; family Gomphaceae; genus Ramaria; species Ramaria rubella. The sequence continues at coordinate 93,350 of MU134367.1, read as the reverse complement.
ACTTATAGGAAGATTCACCTATTTTACATAAACTTTATGTAAAAGGTAATGAAACCTTACTTTTTCGACAGTTCATTCGGTTCATCCTGGATCATGGAACGTGAACTATGCTGCAATATAAATAGATTGTTTCAGAGTGAGGCATGGATAAACCTTACCTGTATGCGTTGCATAACCACTGACCATGCCAGCATTGTGATATTGCAAGGAAATCTTTTGATTGCTGTATTTTGTCATAGGTCCCTACCCCTAGGGCCCTTGGCCTATCCCTGGTCAGTGAATTTCTAAAGGCCAAAAGGCCAGCTCCCCAGGCATAATTTCATTTATGCAAGGAACATTCAGATAATATGTGCTGAATGAACAGGTTGCCGATATGCCTTATTTTGCTTCCACATTGCGCAACAATCGCCACTAACTAACAATTGAGCAGCACTATAGATTGTCCAGTTCAGATTTTGTTTGTTTGAATCAGGCTCAGATTGTAAGATAGTAATATCTTACTTGATTTCACACAGTGCAGACTGAGCCAATAGTGTAGTGTTGTTGCACATATATGAAAAGGCTCAATGACCTAGACAAGTTCACTAAGCATCAAGATTAGCTATCTATAAACAAAAAGGCTGCTGTAAATTAGTCTCTAAATTTATATCAAAGATGTAGCTGAAACAACTTGAATGTCCTGTCAAGAAATAATACCTCTCCGTTTGTTTTGTCATAATCATATGCCCACAGTCCCCATCCCCTTGGCTGAATAAGTTTGGTGTCTAAAAATTTCCCCTCAGTCTTTCATACTTTATTCAAACATATTTACATATCTTCATTATGGGTAGAACTTTCATTCAGGTAAACTAGCACTAATATCAGTCTTTCTCTTGCAAAGACTGAGAACTTTTGTTCAGTTGCTTTGACAGGTTATGGGCCCTGCATAGCACAATAATCCACACACACACACTTAAGCATGGCAGCCAATACAAATGAATGCCTGGTCCTCACTGATGCCACTGTATTCCAAATTTGGAAGGTGTGAATAATAGCTGAACTTTGTGACAAAAAGGTCTGGGGATTAGTAAATGGCAGCAAAGTGAATCCTGGCCCCAGTGTCACAATTTATCCTTCATACTACCAAGGAATCAACAGTTGGGAGATCAGAGATGGAAAGGTGCACAGCATAATTGTCAAGTACCTCTGCAACTCCTTGGTATTCAAACACATCATAAACTCACAGACATCAAAAGAACTTTGGGATTCTGTTATCTCCCAGTTCAAAGATCAAAACACTGGGATTTCCATGTTCTACATGTATGTGGAACTGATGAACCTTTAATGGGATGGAACATTGGATATTAACGAACATATATCCAAAATCTGAGCTGCTGAAAACAAACTCACCAGCACGAAAAGACAAGTAGATGAAGAGTTCTTGTCATTTATACTCCTTCACTCTCTATCCAAAACACCACACTTTGATACTCTCACCACCACCATACTCAACTCTATCCAATCAAATGAAACACTATCTCTATCAAACATTGAATCTGAACTGATGGTCCAAGACATTTACAGCAAAACCAACAAAACCCAAGCTGCAACAACCAAGTCAAACAACAGCAAGTTGGCAAATAAAGCTGTCAATTCAAAGGATACTCACAACCTGAGTAAACAGTCAAAATACTGTTCCATACACAGGAAATGAAACCATGCATTGAAGGATTGCAACACCCTCAAGAGACAAGATAGAGAATGGAGAAAATGAAAGGAAAGGGACAAGAGGAAAAAGAAGAAGAAGAGTAAAGACTGACACACCAACAGATCAAGCAGCCCAGGGTCAGGACATCATGATGATAGTGATGACAGCATGGACTCTATGTTAGAACCCAGATTCATTCCCAGATTTTCTGCTTATCTCCAATACATCCTGATTCGTATTTCTGATATGTTTTCCAATTCGCTCCACCTGTTCTACTTATCCCCATTCCATCTATATTTAATCATTTCCTATCAAGATCTACATCTTCGGTTTTAAATCCATATTTATCCTTACCTCTGATCCCATATTCACTTCGTTTTGGATTTCCATACTTCATATCTTTCCGACTCGGACCGTATCTATTCGTTATATACAACTCTCACATGTACTTCGTTCCTTAGTTCAAATATTGATTCACCTTGACTCAATATCTTCTCACCTCTGTCTCTAAGTCTTATCTGACCTTCCCATTCTCTGACTTCTCCAACTTCTCCGATACTCCAATTCTCCAAAATACCAGGACATGAAGGATCCAAGAGGGCACAACCTATAAGTTGAAGCTGATGTTCATACATTTCCGATCCCAAACTCCGAACCCAAACTCTGACAATTCCAACATCCTGACGAGAGGAAATCTAGCTCATAACAGTATATTCGAACTGAAACTCTTGATCCATTCACTATGCCTTCTACCAGATCCCATACTATCACCGGAATCAGAAGCCTTAGACCCGGTTTTCCAAATGATGAACTGGAGGGTGACCCCAGTGATAACGATACTGTTGACAACAACAACAAGGATGATGATGATGACGAAGAAGATGAAGGCTATGCTAAAACCTTTGAAACAGATAGCCAAACACATGGGAACTCTGAACAAGAGTCAAACCGGAAAAACCAAACTCCACAAACCTGACACTTTTGACAGGTCGGATTCCCAAAAACTCCAACCCTTCCTCCTTCAATGCAAGCTCCACTTCCGCGACTGTCCTCAGACCTTTTCTAGTGATGAAGTGAAAGTTACTTATGCTATCTCTTTTCTAAAAGGGACAGCTTTGGATTTTTCAAGCCCGAACTCTTAGATGACGACACCTTTGAAGACCTGTCTTGGCTCACAAGCTATTGAGACTTCATGACAATACTCTGAGAGAATTTTGGAACTTATGACCCCATTGGTGATGTGGAAACTGAGCTTGACAATCTCCAAATGCGTGACAACCAATGCATTACTAAGTTCATCGTAGAGTTCAACCGCTGACAAGCATGATATTTGACAGCGCCTACTACACTACAAAAGATGCTCACTGCACACGTGCCTATCATCATCAGCTTTCGCCAGACCATCATCTGCTGTGCTACCTCCAGTCCGCCAGACACATCATCTCCACACTCATTCCATCTTCGTCAATTCTATTTTCAATATGCCGTCCAGCATTGCCACCACCACATCCCATGAATCGTTTCAGATGACCACCAAGCCAGACATACACGTTGGGCCACACATCGAACTTCCTAGTTGACGTTCTCCCCTTGATGTTCATTTGTCCAGTCCTCCTCCACAAGTTGCACATCATCGGTACTATCCTCTATATGTCGAATCTCCTGAAGGCCCATACCAAACATTCCCCTCCTATCCTCCTTATCATGTTCACGATTGCATTTGGGTATTTGACCCTGTCTTCCATGCTCCCTTTCATGTCATCGGCTTTGACCCAAACTATGAACCAGTGAATGGTTGGCATCATATCGTACTCAGGAACTACTGGGATATCAAAGAGTTTGGTCCAGGAACAGAGATTTGCTACGGTTATGTGCCTAAGGACTTCATCAAGCAGGACTCGTCTTCGTTCCCTCTCTGGAGGAAATTCGTATCCAAGTGTCATGATTGGTTCACATGTTTCTGAGTCATCATCAAGTCACATGACTCACTTACTCATCTTCGGAGATATTTGACAAGCAACTGGAATCCTATTGGATGGCTATGACTCATTTTCATCACCTGACTCACTTGCTTCTTTCTTGTACTTCTATTTCCAATTGTTCCACATGGTCTATTGTCTGTGACTCACTTCTATTCTATTTCTGGCTTCTATTTCAAATTCACTGCCACATTTCCCTTCATTTCTTCGACCACCTGACTCATTTTTCCATTTCCTTACAAACCATCTTCCTGTTTTGGTTTTCTGCCTTTCGCCGTTAGTCATTTCTCCTGTCTGCTGTCGATGACATCGTTGTATGGCATACTCGCATCGTTTGTTGTTCTGCTCATGTATATAAGGCCTTTTTCGCCTTAGTGTACCCCAATTCACCTCTTTCAGTTGGATTCACTTGTCTAAGTCTCAAGTCTAAGTCTTCTAAGTCTACTACTACTTCTACGTCTACGTCAAGGCCAGCTTTGTCAATCACGTGACATTTGCTGTTGTATCTCGTCCATGCTTACATCAGCATATTACGTCATCACCATCATCACTGCTACGTCTTCGTCTTTATCTTCATTCTACCTTTGTTGCTGCTGATAGCGAAGCGCACTGAGCTGAGCACCAGTGTAAGTAGCCGTGCAACGACGACACTGCTACCCACTGTCTTTTGGATTCATTTCCGAAAGTAAACCAACATTTGTCGCTGCCCCAGAGAGGCCCAGTCCATCGTCTATCATCTCAGCAATCCCTATTCCCATTTCGACACCCATCCTTCCCTCAAGTCTTTCCAGAACTCAGTTCGGTCTAGGTCATTGATCATTCATCACACACGTTCCTCATCCATCATCTTCTCAATAAGGCCTTATCCCTTCCTGTTTCATCTATCCGGCACTCTCTCCGACAGTTATTGCCATTTATATCTGTCATACCTAGCTATTCCGATGACACCTGTCTATTTTGTACATAACAGGAAGTCGAATTGCAAGTTAACTACACTTCGTGACAGCCATCTCAATTGGTACCCCACACCGGATCAAAGCTTTTCCTGCAGATCCTATTCCACATCTGGACTTACCATTGCCATCTTAGGACCTCTTTGCCTCGCCTCATTCATACCTCCAAGGTGCTTGGCACTCATACCTTCTATTTTGGGCTTCATTAAGCGCTTGCTTATCTTTTGATGTTCATCCGGCCTCTGTTTGTATTCCCATTCATTCCCAATTGGACTCCTACCACCTCCGACTACTTCTGACCACATCCGGTCTCTGCCGACATCTGACAGTGCCCTTCATCAAGTGCCATTTACCACGATCTCATTGGCCTGATTTGTACCGGCTCCTTTTGACGTCATCCATCGGCGATCGTTCCTAGTGCCTGTCAATCAATCTTCATTTGTCACTGCCTGTCCAGTACTCTAATCAAAGTACAATCCGCCGGCATTCAGCACTCACCTCCATCAGATCCAGCTCCTTCCTTCTTTGGCCCAATCCTTGACTCCCTCTTTGGTCCAAAGACTTGTTTTGCTCATCCCGGTCAGCTAGTCAATACACCTCTGCCAGGCCACATTTGGTTGTTATCCTCATCTAAACTTTATATCGATGATCCTAGCTGGTTTCCCAATCAAGGACGTCTCTGGACTTCAATTCCTGTCAACACTCCGCTGCTAATTGACTCCCTTATTGACCATCCCATCCTATATCCCCTTGAATACGACTTCTTAACTCCAACAGAGCTCAATACACCTGTCAGCTCCCATTCACCAAGCTCATCTATCGTCATGTCTCAACCAATTCACTCCAAATTTGACTTCCCTCCCCCTCGCTCTCATAATGCACCCAAGAGATTTTCAGGTCAATATGATGAAGTTGCCACTTTCCTCAAGAATTTTGCAGAACTTTCCGACACATATGGTTTAACAAATGAAGACCACTTTGAACGACTTCCCCTATATGTCAAACGATCGGTACAACAAGTCATCAAAGGCTTAATGGAATTCCATCAGAAGAATTGGACTGCATTTGATGCCAAGCTTAGAGTTCTATATGATCATGACCGAACATCAAAACACTTTAAAGAGAAAGATCTGGCCAACTTTACAACCAAGTATCGTCACAGGGTCCTTCGAAATCTCTATGACTTCCATCGCTATCAAAGGAAGTTCACTCGCATTGCAGGCTGGTTGCTCAATCGCTCCAAGATCAGTGACAATGACTATGAAAGATACTTCTGGCATGGTATTCCAAAATC
>MU134367.1:0-82362 GCA_015039355.1 Ramaria rubella | reverse complement strand
ATGACAGACCCTCCACCTGCCACACGTGTTCCGTGCGGCTGCCGAGGGTGGAGTGGTGGCCACTGGGGACTGGGTGCAAGTCACTCCTCACTCCTTGCTCCTCACTCCAGTCACTTGTCCACTCCTGCTCCTGTGTCACTCCAGCTCACTTGTCACTCCACACCCTGTGCACACCTGTGCCATCCCATCCACATCGGTCACACCTGTGCACACGTGATTCCTTTGTGCACATGACTTTGTTGTGCACAAAAGATCCTCCACGTGCCACACGTGTTCCCCCACAGCTGCCCAGGGCGGAGTGGAGGCCACCACGCACTGGGTGCAAGTCACTCCTCACTCCCATCATTCCTCACTCCTCCTCCTGTGTCCCCCCAGGTCACTCCTCACTTCACACCTGTGCCTCCCCATCTAAATCAGTCCCTCCTCTGTGCACCTGACTCCTTTGTGGATGACAGATTGCTCACATGCCACACATGTTCCGCGCAGCTCCCAAATGCCGATTTGTTGCCACTGTGACCTGGGTGCAAGGCATTCCTGACTCCTTCCCCCCCACTCCAGTTACTCCTCACTCCTGCTCTTGTGTCACTCCCACTCACCCCCCACTTTGCAATTTGGTGGCCAGATCCTCTGACTGACACTTGCGTTCTATGCAGCTGCCCAGTCCCAACCTCCACAGTCGTCACTCCGTGTGGATGTGACTCTATTGCAGATCCTCTGTCTCAGGCATGTCCCCCATCAGGCCACCAAGCCTCCACCCCTGGCCACTTGTGTTGGGCCCTTGTCACCCATTGCTTCTCACTCCTCAATGTAGTTCCCATTGATGACTCTGTGCAACTTCTACCCCCCCCCACACTCCCTGCAAGGGTGCCCCTGGTCACTTCAATCTGTTTTTTGCTCCCAGGGACTCTGATCAAAACTTCGTCCTGGGCATCTCCATCCCCCACCCTGCTCACTGTGTTCGCCTAGTCACTCATCCCTCCCATTCACCACAGGCTCCTTGTTACTCACTCCTCAGGCTGCTCACTCCTTTCTCTTAGCTCCTGGTTCTGATTTGTGTTTATGCATCCCCATCCCTGTTCACTCTTGTCAAGCCTTGAGCCTGGTCACTCTGATCACTACTTGCTCCCAGTCACTTCAGTCACTCCTTCCTACCAGTCACTCCATTCACTACTTGCCACTTGTCACTCCAGTCACTACTTGTCACTCCCATCACTCCTTGTTCTCAGTCACTCCTTGCTCCTTGCTTCTTGCCCCTGTTCACTCCTAACTCCTAGCTCTTGGTTCTGATTGGTGTTCCCAACTCCTTGCTCTTGGTCATGATTCCTTCACATCACTCCGATTTGCCCTGATTTGTTCCAATATGCTCAGATTTGTTCCAACTCTCTGATTCACTCTGGTTCATTTCGGTTTGCTCCACTTCACTCTGATTCATTCTGATTCATTCTGATTCATTCCAATTCAGTCCAATTCAGCCCAATTCATTCCAATTCAGCCCAATTCAGTCCAATTCACACATTCCTAAGATTTTCCTGACCCAGAAAAACTTGACTTAATTTTCTGACATTCTTTTAATCTTAGACCCATTTGCTGCTTGGGAAAAATGCAGAAATACATACAATTTTCCATTCAGTTTTCCTGTCTAGAAAATCTAGAGAAACATATGTGTTCTCATGTGAGTTTCATGGTGATTTTCTCCACCCAGAAAATAATAGATTTCCTTGGAATCCCCCATATCAGGGAATCCCAGGAAAATCATACTTTTTCTGTTGATTTTGATGATGCAATTCCTAGGGATTTCTGAAGATTTGATGGGCTCAGAAAATCTTTGGAAAACTATCAGTCTGCCAAGAATTTGACTAATCAGAAAAACTTTGTCATACCCATGATTTTCCCATGTTTTCACTGAATGTTTTCCCAAGTAATTCCACGAGATCTTCTGAAAGTTTCCCAGAGCCAGAAAATCTTGGCAAATATTAGATTTTCCCTTAATTTTCCTGTTCAGAAAATCATTGGCAAACCCAACCATTTCTCAAGATTTCCCTCATGGTTTTCCCATCCGGAAATTTTTTCCCTGCCTCTAGTGCCTGAGATAAAGTTCTCAAATTCTTCGAGATCTGCTTTCTGTTAGATTCCAGATCCAACTCATGTTATTCCAACGTTTCACGTATTCCAATAAGCCCTTTTTCCACTTATTTTCGACATGTCCCCATTTATTATTCTTAGTCACAATTCTATTTCAATATTATCCCCGTACGTCTTATCTTGATTTCCGTATTCGCTCCGACTTCGGAACTCCATATCACGCACCCTTATCTTCCGTTCCCGATTTCGGAATCCCGCATGTCTTAAATACATTTTCTCTTGATCAAGCTTCTTTAGCTTGTAAATCGTATTGTATTGTATTGTATTGTATCGTATCGCATCGCATCACTATCTCTCATATCACCTTCTAACTCTTATATCGTATATCTTATACCCTTTCCACATATCTCGCATCCTTCATATCTCGTTACCTCAACTCGTTATTCCAATATAACTTGTAACACCCTGATATATCCTGCCCATCCTCTATCATTCAACCTTTATTACACTTTGTCGCTCCAAAACTTCTACCTGCAATAAGGCCTTCAAACCTTGTTTGGTATTCCAATTATTTCGATCATCCCAATCATTCTGATCATTCCGACCCTACCTCATCCGACATTCCAAACCCTCCTTGATTACACTTGCTTTCCAGTAAAGCTAACCCTTACTCAATATTGATTTATTGTTACCCCTATTCTATCCACATTGACTATTCCATTCCCGAATATCCAAAGCCCCCACTCATCTCCAATAAGTCTCAACGCATCATTTGGCACTGACCTTCCAAATAGACCCGACCAATCAGAACCCCAATAACATTTTCTGGTCTTCAGTCCAAAATACCAGGGCACTAGAAATACAAGAGGGCGCAACCCATAAGTTGAAGCCAATGCCCACGTAGATCAGTCTTCGGATCTCCGACTTCTGAGTCATCCAGTATTCTATGCATTTCCAAATATTGCGACTACCGATCTCAGTCAAGGAGAGTTCCAACCAAATCCGACCCCGACGTCAAATCCAGCAAATCCTAACATCCTGACATCGAATCCGGCACACGTCCCTAACACTTTCCCAGCATATTCTGCTGGCTGAGGTAGTTTTACTCTGGCTTTGGCAAGCACAGATTTGTCTGGCTCGCTGCCCTTGTGTTTCTCAAGGGCAGCTCGCACCATCTTTGCAACTCTGTCTACATACGTAGGTGGATTTCCTCCTACCTCCTGGATCCTCTGTTCAGGATCTGTGACTGCTAGTGATACCGCATGCGGTATCGCTTGCATCTGCCTGTGCAGCCGGGGGATGTGAGTATTCACATCCTGCTGCACTGGTGGATCGATGATGTCTTCGTCAATCTGATACAACAGGCGACGTTTGTCAGCCATTAAAAATGCATCCCTCAGTCTATGACTGCTACTGAGGATGGATCAAGCCACTCTCGCTGACTCAATCAGTTTATCAAAGGCCTTGCCTTTGATCCCGGCAGTATATGCCTCTTTGACTAGTTTATCTGCGTGTTTAGCACAGAGTTCTAGTGCACAGTGCTTCTGTCATGCTGCCTTATGTTCGATCCTATCCCAGTGATCGAACTCACGTTCAAGACTAACGTGAGTGCTAGTCGTGGTACTGACACTATCGGCATCAGACTTCATCATCTGCCGCAGTGACTGTTGGGTCACTGCTTTGAGCACTTCTTGCTCATCATAAGTTTTTTTTGATCTGCAAATTCCTTTGCGGATATTTCTCTATCACGAGCCTCTAGCTCGTGATCTGTCTCCTCCTCAGTATGCTGGCGTGTACTGATGCTGTCTTGTTCTATCGTGGCACTAGGTTCTCAAGGACCACTCCTAGTGCTCAGACCAGATGGAGGTGGCATCCTCTGTCTGTCTCGCTTCCTGCGAGCCTTCTCTGCTTTGTGGTCAACTTCACGATCACTACTGGGATTGTTGCCACACTCGGGGGCCTTTCCTCACAAAGGTCCTTGTGTTTCCTCCTCCAGGGACTGTATTAACAGTTCCATACCATCTCCTAGTGATTGGAGTTGGTTCGCAGCATTGTCCGCTGCACGAGCTGCCTCAGCCATTCGTTGGCTCACTTCACGTGTAGTGTCTACATTTTTATGGCTCTCTTTGAGAGCCGTAATCATCCGGGCAATGTGTCCGGTTGTACGTTCATATCGCCGGGTTTCTTCATCCCGGTGCACTGACCCTTGCTCTATCGTCCCTGTTTGGGACAGTGAACTTCACGATCTGTGATGTTCTTGGACATGTGGGAGCTGCGACATTCGCACCCCCAGCGAATTGTCCATGTCGCTAGTCAGCGGCTCTCTCAACTCATCAAGAGACGATCGTAACTTCGACCTAGTCAAAGTTCTTTTAGTTCTCTTAATGGACAATATATCGGCCATTTCTGATTCCTCCAGTGCGGAGCTTCTTAGATCCGCCAATACTCGCTTTCGACTCCTAGAGTCGGAAGCTACGGGTGTCGTAGTGATACAAGGACTAGCTATCCTCATCGGCATTCCCGTTTGCCTGTCCACATTGTGGGCAGGCTCAACTCTCCTGTCCGGTGTCGGTTTACTTTCAGAAATGGATCCAAAAGACAGTGGGTAGCGGTGTCATCGTTGCACGGCTACTTACACTGGTGTTCGGCTCAGTGCGCTTTGCTATCAGCAGCAACAAAGGTGGAACAAAGACGAAGATGAGGACGTAGCAGTGACGAAGATGATGACGTAATATGCTGACGTAAGCGTAGACGAGATACAACAGCTAGTGTCACGTGATTGACAAAGCTGGCCTTGACGTAGACGTAGCAGTAGTAGTAGACTTAGAAGACTTATACGAGTGAATCCAACTGAAAGAGGTGAATTGGGGTACACTAAGGCGAAACAGGCCTTATATACATGAGCAGAACAACAAACGATGCGAGTATGCCATACAATGATGTCGTCGACAGCAGACAGGAGAAATGACTAACAGCGAGAGGCAGAAAACCAAAATAGGAAGGTGGTTTGTAAGGAAATGGAAAAATGAGTCAGGTGGTCGAAGAAATGAATAGAAATGTGGCAGAGAATTGGAAATAGAAGCCAGAAATAGAATAGAAGTGAGTCATAGAACGAAATAGACCATAAGTGAGTCATAGACAATAGACCATGTGGAACAATTGGAAATAGAAGTGCAGCCGAGAAGCGAGTGAGTCAGGTGATGAAAAATGAGTCATAGCCATCCAATAGGATTCCAGTTGCTTGTCAAATATCTCCGAAGATGAGTAAGTGAGTCATGTGACTTGATGACAACTCAGAAACATGTGAACCAATCACGACACTTGGATACAAATTTCCTCCAGAGAGGGAACGAAGACGAGCCCTTCTTGACGAAGTCCTTAGGCACATAACCATAGCAAATCTCTGTTCCTGGTCCGTGCTCTTTGATGTACCAGTTATTCCTGAGGACGATACGAATGCCAACCATTCACTGGTTCGAAGTTTGGGTCAAAACCGATGACGTAGAAGGGAGCATGGAAGGTTTGATTGAATACCCATATGCAATCGTGAATGTGATAAGGAGGATATGAGGGGAATATTCGGTATGGGCCTTCAGGAGATTCGACATATAGGGGATAGTACCGACAATGTGCGACTTGTGGAGGAGGACTGGACAAATGAACATCAAGGGGAGAACGCCGACTAGGAAAGTTCAACGCGTGGTCCAACGTGTATGTCTGGCTTGGCGGTCATCTGAAACAAATCATGGGACGTGGTGGCGGCAATGCTGGATGGCATATTGAAAATAGAATTGATGAAAAATAGAATGAGTGTGGAGATGATGTGTCTGGTGGACTGGAGGTAGCACAGCAGATGATGGTCTGGCGAAAGCTGATGATGATAGGCGTGTGTGCAGTGAGCGTCTTTTGTAGTGTAGTAGGCGCTGTCGAGTATCATGCTTGTCACCGGGCCCTTGGCTGTGGCTCCAGATGTATCTTGATCCTCTCTGGATCTAGACATTTGGCTTCGAGTTCTTATCGAAGTCATAGATCTATGATCTATCAGCCACACTGTGGCGTTCTTCTTATTGATTTAGAAGAATAAACAGTAAATGTCTGTTTACTGTTTCCAAGAATTCCAGCGAGTGTTAAACTCATCGGTTTGGGTACAAAGATTGGTTTGATCTTTTTTTTGTTATTGCAGTGCTGCCAATACTTTTGGCAGTCAAAAATGTGTAAGAATCTTACTATTCACGCAAAACAGACTGAGCCAATGATGTATTGGTGTCTGCAATGTAGCATGGTTACAAGTAAAAGTATCTTGCCTATCCAATTACTTGTGGACAACTGTATAGTTGTCCACTATCTACAGGGGCCCCTAGTGGGCGGCTTATATAATACAACCCATAAGCCACTCTGGTGACTTATATACTCTAATTAGTAGCATATATGCTACTGTAAGAATCTACATTCTTACAATCACTAACACCATGCTGCTGCCACCGTCGTCGACAGCCCCACACCACCACCACCATCCCCACCCCCATGCCCCCCACCATTGTCACCAGTGCACCCACCCTTGCCACCCCCATCTGCAACCCCACCCTTGCCACCCAGCCCCATCACACCAGCCCTTGCGAGCAGGGACAGGCACACACACCACCACCACTGCCATCCTCACCACCCCCACACCTGCAGCCACCCTCGCCAGCACACGCGCACCCACACATGTATTTAATTGCACCCAGATGTATTTAGTATTTAGAGTAGCTAAATAAAATTCATATTATTATTGACATATAAACCAGTTCTGAACTGATGTGTGAGCTGAACTGATCATGAACTGAACTGTGAGCTGGTAATCAGCAAATCATCAGTTCAGTTCATGAACTGAACTGAACAGAAATGAACTGCATCCATCACTAGCAGAAGGATCAGGGTGAAGTATTTTGAGATTGTGTTGTTGGACCATTGAAAACACTCGCCAACATGGCCCACAGATAGGCCCATGACACAGGTGTACAGAAAGATGGCAAGTTGCTCACATAGAGTAACATACCAAGATGACCGTAACCCTAGCTCTCCAAACACTCCAGTAGCTTCATGCAGACATCTTTTTGAACCCCCAACTCAAACCGTATTCATTTGGGGTGGCCAGCCAAAAGATCATTAACCCACATTTGCCTGGTAAAAGGACAGGTGTGATAAGGGGTTTTGTCATATAAAGGTCTGGCAAAATTATTGATAATGCCCTCATAGATGCACGCAGCTTCAGCAGCAGCCTGGGTGTGGAAGAGATGCTGCTGCTGGGCCACTTGTAGTGTCAGTTTGCTGAGCCTGCATCCCTTGAGCACATGCATATCCACCTGTGTATGGCAAGAAGAGGTGGTAGGAATGGTTGCATGGGTCATAGTTGTAACAATGGAGACTATTGAGGAGGGGGTTGAATCATTTGGCTCCATGGGTACATTGTTGTCATTGTTGTCCATCGTGGCAAGGTGTCAGCATGTGGAGTTGCAAAGCCGGTCAAGTGCTGAGCTGATGAAGCAAGTCAAACATTTCCTTGATTTGTCAGGAAATCAAAAATTTGATTTCGTATCCGAAGAGGCTCCTAGTAGCTAAAGTCGGAGTCAGGGATGTAGTGACTGTGACCGTGACAATGTATGTCACGTGACCAGTTGAAGGGGTCGCGTCTCACTGTCAGTAACTCAGAACTGAGACTCTTCACCGTGACTAAGTATGTCGAAGCCAACAAGAGGAACACCGTTCACGCCTATGAAACGACCACACTCACAATCACCAACCATACCCGATGACTCAGCTGCAAATTTACATCCTCCTCCCCGATTTCCGTCTACAATACGCGCGCCAACTCCTTTGGGCCATGCAGCACCCCCAAAGAAGATACGTGCTGCTGTTAGTGCAGAGTCGCGTCCGCGCTCTACCATAGGTAATCTGTCTCGCCCAGCGAGTATCATAGGCATTGCCCCAAGTACACCGAAGAAGTCGGGCACGCACAGCCGTCACGGGACGCCTCGCCGTACTGGCAACGAAATTTCATGCGATATCAACATGATGGACATGGGAGAAGACCCTGAAGAGGGTCTGGTGGACTTTCAGAATGTTGAGATCGATCCTGATGCTAGTTTCGATGCTGAAGACATCTTTGGGGGATGTCTGAGCCTCGGAAGTAGCGAAAACAAGGATGACAAGGTTCTCGTATCGATTCGGTAAGTACATCACATAAACATTTTTGCTCTTAAGCTTATCATCCTATTTAGAATCCGACCATCCGATCAACCTCTCGCATGGGATCTTTCCAACCTTAGTTTACCATCCAGCGAGCCGCTTATCAAGCTTAAGCAAGAACACTCTCGAACAGGGGCTGCCGTCTCACAAGAATTCCGTTTTGGTGCGCTTATTTCCGTGGACGCCGATCTTTATAAGGTTGGGAACTCATGTCATTCTTTCACCAGACAACATTCTTGGCCCTTTGACACTATCCAAACTGGTGTATGCCAGCACAGCAAAGAAACACGTGCGTGCTGCAATGGAAGGATATAATGCAGTTATTTTTGCGTATGGGCAAACCGCCAGTGGGAAAACGCACACTCTTGTTGGTCCTCTGTTTTCTTGACTTCATGTGCATTTCTCATGCTGCACCCAGGCCGGAAATGAGAACGAACCTGGTATCATCCCGCGCGCAATGAGAGACGTATTTGGATACATCAAGAAGACACCATCACGCGAGTTCCTTTTGCGGTGCTCGTACCTAGAAATCTATAATGAGAGCATACACGACCTCCTAAGCCCCAGCGGGACCCCGGTGGGTCTACAGGGTACGCCTTACCATATCATAATGATGTTATGCTCATGCCTCCTCCCCCCCCCTCTGATCTTACGTAGGAGGTGTCGGGAATCAAGTGATCATCCATCCTCTACGTGAAGAGGTTGTAACCTCTCTCAAGTCTGTTCATGAAGTTATCCAACGCGGCGAGGCCAACCGACGTACAGCGAGCACAGATTGGAACGAACGGAGTTCCCGAAGTCATAGTGTCTTCAGGCTGGTCATAGAAAGCAGAGAGCGAGGGTCCAATAGTACGAACGAACAAGAGGATAAGAAGGTTCGACACGTTCTTATAGAACTTCATGATGACCATTCTCATCTTTGAATGTAGGTAACTACTGTTCCCCCAACTCCAGGAGGATCGCGATTACAAGCAAGAGGTGGCCGGAGCGTTCAGACAAGTGTATTGGTGAGCCTTGATACCATAGTTGCAACTCGCATTAACGGCACCCCTGCAGAGTCTAATCGACCTTGCTGGATCTGAAAAAGCCACATCAGATAGGGAACGCACTCGGGAAGGGAAGTATATTAATACTAGGTATGGCAGTTCCCGTGTCTTTCCATTACTTGCACTAACTGACAATTTAATCTACCAGCTTGTTGACGCTAGGATCGGTGATTGGCACGTTGGCGGAGAACCACGCCAAGGGTCGAAAGTTGGCACCGTTTCACTCCAATGTCTGGCACAAGCTGATGTTCTTCATTCGCTTACTATCAAAAAAAGTGATCATGTCCCTTATCGAAATTCAAAGCTCACACGCATACTACAACCTTCACTTTCTGGTGATGCCCGTATCAGTGTTATTTGTACACTGAACCCAGATCCAAGTGCTATTGCGGAGAGCACAAGCACGCTCTTATTCGCACAGCGAGTGAAGAAAGTACACGTGCGTGCTTTATTCACCCTTTGGGAACGTCGATATCTCTTCCTCTCTGAGGCTGACGATGGCTGCATAGCTTTGCGCAACAAAGAAGGAGGTCGTTGATGCTGAGGCGCTTATTGAGAGGTACCGCAGGGAAATCGAAGAGCTCAGGAGAAAGTTGGACGAACGGGAACGAGAAGCACCTGTGAGGAACCGTCGGTTGAGCGCCCGAGAGGTAAGCTCTTATTATGTTCGAGAGCCTAGCGTGTCTCATGATACCTACGCTCTTGCAGCAAGTGGATGAATCGCGAGCGATGCTCGATCTCAATGCCAGGATCAAACAGCTCACCAAACTCATCTTAACCAGCCAGACAGTGGATGACAACGGTGGGGACAAGTCGAGACCATCAAGTCCCAACAAGTTAGATTTCGACCTGTCGCCGTATCAGGTATGTATTCGTAACTTGTGCTGGTCCTCGTGGGATGTATATTTGCTTCTTTCTTTCTTTCAGCTACAGCAAGAGCTACTTGCGGCCCGTCGGCAGATGGAGTCACAAGCAACACAAATATTGTCTTTGGAAGCTGCACTTGACTCCCGACCAGAGTTACCTCCCGACGCACCCGAGTCCGACAAGGACAGGCTGATGGTGGAGCATGCACGCACCATCAAGGAGCTCGAAATTGTCATTCGCGGGTACGAGGACAATTTGGGGGAGCCTCTTCGCGCTGTGCGGGAAGATGTTGAGAAGGAGTGGAAGACCAGACTAGATGCGGAGCGGAAGGCGAAGGAAGAAAAGGAGGTCTGGGCAAACGAGCTGGTGAGGCAACTAGAGAGAGAGAAACAGGTGTGGTTCTCGTTCTTCAACCAGGTACTCTACAGCTCAAGGCTTGATTATAGCTACGTCAGAAGCTTGAAGACGAGAAGCGCGCCTTGATTTCATTCGTGACTGACATCGATACCCATATCTCTACAGCGCCCTCCCGCTTCAGCAAGTTGATGCCGCCAGCTAAGTCAGTAAACTCTATCTTCTCTCCCGTTACAAATACGCCAGTTACCGCTGCCTCGTCGCGCAAACGGTCTCTGTCCCTGGGAGGCAACACGGATGATCCTACCAACTCTCCTATCAAGACAGAACTGAGTAAGATTCGGGCACAGCCCAGTCTCCTTGAACAGATGCCCGAAGAGGAATGGGAAGGAGATGGAGATGAACCTAGTTTCCGGGCTCTGGGCCATAAAGACGTACTTGCTGATAAAGAAAATGTGCCAGTGAGGGCATAACTCGTCACCACGACCTAGTTGATGATAACCTATTCTTTTATTGACACGCAATGGTGTCCGCTTTCCTTTCTGGCATATTCCGATCGCGCTGAACTGCATGTGGATTCTACTTCTAGAGGACCAAACGAATTTGAATATGCAAAACCAAAATTTGTAGGAGATACGTTCGTGAACTAGCAAATACGAATCACTGAGTTGCTTCTGAGCCTCCGCCGTAAGTACCTCAATACCGCAAATCCACTAACACTTCTGCCCGATACCCCAGCGAAAATTTAAAATACATTTCTGCCTTGGATGTACACTGCACTGCGGTTTTGACCGTCTCCTAAACTCCACCATTTTTCCACCACGGATTCAGTTACAAAACCAGGTGGAGTATCAAAGAAATCAATATTTCCAACACCTTGTCTTTGGCCTTCATCATACAAGTCGACTGCGGAGGGTCAGGAAGATTACTAATAGGGTAAGACACAAGCGCTTACTTTGCTGAGCATCGAAAGGAAGGCCAACTTGGAATGGATACTCCCCCACTGGCACTTCGAGACCCAGCGCACTTGCTCCTCCCTTGGTCGCCAAATATAGAGCCTCTTTCCAGTCAATTTCCAAAGAACTTTCATCTGTTCCACTTTCTATCCGTTGATTCTCTCGCATTCTTGAAATTATAACAGCCATACGCATACTTGCCATTATATCAATCTGATATCCACCAGCAATATCTGTGCCAAGACCGACTGTCACGCCGCTATTCAAGGCTTCCCGTAGAGCAAACGGTCGCGAGGAGAAATATGCATTCGACAAAGGACAATGAGCAATTGACGTGCCCTTAGAATGAAGATGAGCCAAAGATGACGAGGGGAGAAAGGTACAGTGTGCCTGGATTGTTCGAGCATTAAGCAGACCACTCTGTGTTGCGAACTGGTAGTAAGCAAAACAGTTGCGTTCATAATACCGCTGCTACCTGATCGAAGACGTCCATATCATCCATACCGCGGTCCTGTTTGACCCATTCAACCTGATCTTTGGCTTCTGCCAAATGACTCTGAATCATTGCTGACGTCTCGATGGCGAGATTTCCCAATTGTAACAGAAGGTCTGTAGTACAAGTGGGAACGAACCTAGGTGTGATTACTGGTTGCACCAAGCGTTTGTGTGCAGGGAGATGAGATACAAGGTCCTTGCAGTCACGAATAAAATTTCTAGCAGAATTCGCTGATGCCTCAGCTGATGATTCTACGTAGGAGGGACGGGTTGAGATATCCATTGACAGCTTGCCCACAAACGCTCGTATGCCACTGTCTTGAAAAATCTTGGCGAGGAGAAGACTCAAGGAATAAATTTAAGAAATAATAAGAATAAATTACGGAAGGAAATTCTCACTTTGTTTCTGCCTTTATTGTCCCAAAAAGCAACACAGCTCCTGTTCCGTGTCCGATGAGTCTCTTGGCTAGTTGTTTGTATACCCTTGAAGCAAGCTCTAAGTTTTCATCAATTCTTTCTTCAGCTTTGTATGCATAATTATCGAGCCATTCAAGCAGAGGTAAGTGCAGCCCAGTCCCAAGGTAAAGCATTTGAGGCGCGTGCAAATGCAGATCACAGAATGTCGAGAGTATAAAACTATGGCTTGAGAGAATATTGATTGCTCCTGGTGGGGTTTCAGCCATTATTTCTCGTCCTTTATCACTGTCCCTTGGAACAAAGGCAGATACGTATCCACAATCATCAATCTCTGTCGGTGAGTGGAGGGAGTGAGTGACAGGAGGAAATTCCGTTTCCTAAGAATTTATAATAACTCACGGAGAAGGTAATCATTTAATATTTGTAGTTGGCCAAGCTGTGGACATCCTACGAACGTGCCGACGAAGACCTTCACTAGCAAGTCAGATTGAACCATCAT
This sequence comes from Ramaria rubella, assembly GCA_015039355.1. NCBI lineage: Eukaryota > Fungi > Basidiomycota > Agaricomycetes > Gomphales > Gomphaceae > Ramaria > Ramaria rubella. The sequence continues at coordinate 69,418 of MU134367.1, read as the reverse complement.
GGCGGTCATTCAAATTGTCACTCCGCTCCAAGTGCTTTTTCAAGTACCTGCTCTTCGTTTTCTCCAAATGTGAGGACCCCGCTCCTTGGGAGTATTTCCAGGAAATATTTGAAATCACAACTCGCAACGATTTGGATTCTATCAAATTCATAGGTTCACTCGGACTTGAATTTCACAATCAAATTGGCCTGTGGGAATTCCAACTTCAGCGATCTATTAGGTTCATAACGAATAGGTGTGCGTATCTACGACTCTATATAAATTCTTGAATTGATAAGATATATGAACATACAGGTGCCCGTCTTCCTAGCGTGTCTTCTCACACTTGTTTGGGCTGGCAAGCCCAACCTAAACTTGAAGCTGATCTGGAAGCCGATCTGCTGGTGTTAAGTGGTTTTATTGGTCACCACATACTAATTCTGCTTTTATAACTCAGATATTCAATCACATACCCTCTATGCACGCATAAATCACTGCAATGAATGTAGCCAAAGTCTTCACAAGTTGACATTGAGGATGGAATTTAAGGCTTGTGCTCCCAACCCCCACGAGAAGCACCCCCCATAAATGAAACTATAAGCTATATTTAAACATTTTGAACAGTGATTAGGGTAGGATTAGCACAGTAGACACATTTTACACCAAAGCGCATGATAGCGGTTATCTGCCGGAGACCTTTTCCAAAGAGAATTACTCATCTTAATAGAGTTATTAACCAATGCAATTCATCGTCAGAGTACGGGAAAACACCAGCTGTCATGTGGGCCAGGACCAGGATTTCAGAACTAGCACCGGGCCAGTGGTCCAAGGGGACGGGCGTATTATACGGGTACTGAGAAGGTATGGAATCAAAGCGAATCTGGACCGCCACAGCTAGTCGATTTATAGCATCTAGTCGAAGACATCAAATTATTTCATACTAGGGCCTTGTCCCGTGGGCTGACATTTCTCTCAAACGTCGTCGGAAGTTGGACGGCTTGTTCTTCAATCAAGTGCAGCCCTTGAATCACCCCTTGGACGAGACCAAGGAACCTTGCGATGTCCAAACGTCTAAGACCCAACACAGCTGATGCATTCCTTACGAGGGTTGCCTCAAAATAATGCCCCTCTTTCTTCCTTGTCCGAGTCGGACAAACGTAACACCTGAAGATGATACGTGACACGATCGACCTGTCAAGACCAAGTAATTATCAGTGACCAAAACATACCAGCAGATGCTCCTGCTTTACGATGGGCGGGTGTCAACAGGATCTACGGCGGTTTTATACATTTGTTCTCGACCCATCGCCCAACACCCGAATTTGAAGCAAGGTACAGCATACATGTCACGTTAACATGCCAAAATAGAATCCGTGATTCGGAAGCCTTTCCTCGAGAATCAGACTTGTGCTAATGACTTAACATCTCTTAACATACATGGGAAATCAAGTCTTTGACTCATGCATCGCGCCCGTTTTTAAGAAACGGTAGCGTTAGGCAAATCTCAGGGTTGGCGTGATTGTGCACGCGTGCGCTAGTAACTCCCCGCGTGAGCCCATTCATCAAAACTAAGAAATTGCGGGGTAGCTTCGGACCCATCAGCTTTGCGTGCAGGCACAGCAGCGTCGAGGCTGACTGATCAAGCTGAACACTACGGGTCCTACCGGAGGGCTGTGTGCTGGCCGTCTTCCCGCAGTAAACCATGAAAATTCAGAGGCACAGTTTCGTATTATATTATATATAAACCAGACCGAGAGTGTTCTAGTAATGCTAAACCCAGTGGTGGCTTGGAAGATTAGACAGGCAGGGTCGTCCAATTTAACACAAACCAATGGCAGCGAAGCGTCCTACGTTACACTTCTTCTTCTAGGCTCAGCAGGAGAGCTTTAGCACTTATTTTATGTGCGACGTGACATCTAGGCCGTAAGTGTCGAAACAATTAGGTCGACTGCCCCTGGGCTTATTGTCACAAATGAGGCACGCCTATAGGAACCGTCCTGCAGTTGTTCCGAGTAATGTAGACATCGAAAGCGTTGAAGGTAACGTACAAATCGTGATCAACAGAGGTGAATGCATACGAGCGATTCACGAGAAGGCGGCGCCGTTGGTTTGCCTTTCTGAGAACTTGAAAGCGCATGCTATTATGTAAATTATGGCATAGATGACAGAAAGTGTTGGCGCAAACGTCTGATCCAAAAACAAAGATGGCAATTTTTGATTGATGACGAGTGACGTTCCGGACTTCGGAACCTAGTCGCAAACTGCAGCATTGTACTAGTATGTCGGCTTAGTGACAGACAACTTGAAGGGGCACTGACTGGGTTTACATAAAGTGTCGGGTCACCTCGAAGAATGGAATGAAATACGTATTCCCAGGAATCAGGTTGATATGATATGATAAAGGGTTGCAACCCAATAAGTGTTGAATTGGTGACCAGACCACGTTTATTATGCATGGTCGTAAGTTCTCACCGTCACGCTGCCTATCCAGAATCCAGGGGGTTTAAGACTTGCTGTTATTCTGGGGAACGTGAATACCAACGGATAGTATACGATTCGCGGTGCCGTCAAACGCTGGAGACATTGAACTGAAAATTATAGTTAAACTGTCGGCATGTAAGCTTAATCATTCAATTAAGTGAGAAAATCCAGGTCGACTTGTCATGTTCCCTAAGAGCAACGCTCCTATGATGTGTTTTGCGGTCTTTCTGGGGTTTAAAACAGTAAGATAATTGTAGCTGTCATCGAGGAAGACGAGGAAAGAAGGGGACTCAACAGTTAATTGGCATAGCCTAAAGATATCATGTGAGGGGTTAAAGCTTAAAGGATTTAACGCCTAACGAATTCACTTCTCCTAATCTTAACTTTCCATGAAAGCTTCCTGCTCATCGATGCGCAATGTTCCTGAAAATATATTTCAGCTAGTATTATCGGCGCAAAGGTGCGCCTTCCGTCGCATGCAGTAGGATGGTTCCTGTGGTTCCAGCATACATAGAACGCCATGTGTTCAAGGCCTACATAGCAAAAAATGTCGGTTTGTGAGATCCGCGGACTGCAGGGTGGGCTTTATTTTAGGTTCAATTTTACAGAATCTGGTAGATTGCTGCAGCTGCGCCGGCGTCACGCCTCAGGTTACCCGTGACATCGCTGTAAGCAAGCATACTGTCCGAGTGTCGGCATACGGCAGGATTTGGATGCCAGATTGGTTACGTTTCAGCGCTTTCCGCTCCCCGATGTTACATCGCATTTTCCTACCGTTGCCGTTTCGTCTTCTTCTTAACGGTGCTCACAGCTCAGATTGCGGTTCTGCTCGATTTCAGATCCATGTCTAACAGAAGATCTTCAATTTGCCTGCAGGAATTATATACATGGGAGAGTTTCTGTCCACTTGAACTTGCCTCGTAAAACAGCCAAAGACCTTTTAAAAATCAAATCGACTTCTCTCTATTATTCTGAACGAATAACATACTTGACAGTCCAATGGTAGTTCATCGATGACATTCCAAGACTGAAATGCTGGGTGCTATCTGCTGACTGTAGCACTGATGGGTCTTCCGACTGGCTGAACGATTAGCTTTTTAACCTCGAATATTACTCTGCTGAGAATATACATGTTACCTTTCTTCCTTTCGACCTTTTAAGGCATACATCATGACGCGCCAGTCCCGTGTCTGCTTTCAAGTTGGGATTATTAACCACTACGCGGGTGCATCCGGAAGATGGAATGCTTTAATCCGCTTGTTAAGCCGTTATAAGTCTTCCCATTCCATACTCGGTCCTGGAGAGTTTGCGTGGTATGCACCACATGTCCATCCGGTTAGGTACTGTATGTTGACCAAAGTAGTACGACCCGAACCCAACTTCATTTTCCCATTGACATCCTGTCTTATGAACCCCGCCCCTCCCCCCCGCCGGGCCCACGACCATGCCCTGGGTTGGTCCTCCTTCAGGTTTGAAGCATGACAGAGCGCAACTCTCCCAAGTATCCGCTATGTCCGTGATCCACTTCATGTGTTAACGCTTCTGGATCTTTTTGCTCGTGTCTCGACCGAGACAGCGGTAGAGTTATAGCCTATAGTAACCACAAATACCAAAATTACTTAGTGTGGAACTCCCATGCGCAGTGCTCTTGTAGCGTTTTGTCGAAAAATGGACATCCTATAATTAGAGTGTGAAACTCTTGCTAATCCAAACAATTTTTTCAATTCGGGGTACAAGAAGCTGTGTGCATGTGTCCTCTTAAAAGTTTCCCTTTAACGTGTTACGCAGCTTCACTGCATCTAGGGAGGAAATTCGAGGCACCGAGCGAGTCGGAGGGTTTCACCTCAGTGTATAGGTGGAGTATATTTTAATACAGGCATTGCTTGTTACGTTGGTGCAATTCGATTCGACCGATTCGTTATGAAATATTGGTTCGAGGGCCCGTCGGGGTTGTAGCTTGTATCGATATTCATCTCTAGAGCTTGGTCACAGCAACAGCTGGCACACTTGAAGTTTGGTTTGTCATTCAACATGTCGGATTGTCCATGCGCCGGGTTAAGGCATGACAGAGATGTATTGTTGATCAGATAGGATTATTCTGTCCTGACTGGTGGGGAAATGATCGCGTTGAGCAATGATACGTGCACTGTTGGGAGGCGCTTTCCGAAATCAGAGGGGAAACAGTTGGGAAACATCATCGGGAGATTATGGGAGCCATCATACGTGACATTTATCCATACCTCATAGTACGACAATAAGTGATTTATCTAGCCAGTGGCTGCAGAGTAGACCATTTGACCCCATCGTGAAGCCCGTAAGGCCGAAAAGGTTCGAGCGCACAAATCGTCTACTAAGTATGAGCTGTTCGGTGATGTGACCCACTCAACGGGAAATGCCGAGAGGGCGTCCATAATCGCCTATGACTGGTACATCAGCTGACGCTGTAATCCCTCGGAAGATGAAGAGGCCAGGGCCCGAAAAACTGCGCAATCTACGGCTTGCGTATGGGCTTTTGAAAGCTGGCTGCAACAGAACTTTATCTGCAACGGAGTTTACCGACGCATATGCTTGCATTTGCCCCCAAGGTGCATTCCGACCAACTATGGAGAGATAAGCATTGGACGTCCGGATGTTGCTGTTCAGGGACATGTCAGGGCGCCGTGGTGTGTTTCTCCGGGGAAGGTAGCTTGTATGATTTAGACGGGGAAAGTGCCTCTCGAATGCAGTCAATTTTGAAATCAAGTACCAGCTTACCAAGACGACCAGGGCTACAGCATCATTGCTCAGGACGATTACCTCAATGCTTGTTTGCCAACGAGCTAGGATCAGGTGTACGAACGGACAATCCGGCTATGGACTTGAAAGGGTTTGTGATTTGAGCCGTGGCCCGTGTCGGTGCACTCTCGGAGACTCTTGATTGTCCACCATCTTTGGGTGTTGTGAAAAAATAGAGTTATTCAGGGATAAACTCTGATCTGTGTCGGCGTGCGCGAGGGAAAATACAGAAGATATGTGAGCTAAAAGCACCGTTGGATCCGAGGAGAGGCGCTGGGAGTTACTTGGGCGCCTCGTGATAGGTCGTTGTTTTGTTGAGTGTTCTGAGTACGCGGCTATGTGGCGTCCGGAACAGGAATCGAGGTCTAATCGTGGCGGATGGCAGTATTCCAGATAGAGACGGGTTGATAGTGATGGTGTCCGAGTCGGCAAGGCACAGCGACCAACTGCAGCGGAGGGCTGGTGGCAATGATTGATGCACGTCTGCCATGATAGATCCTGAGGTAGGGCCAAATATAATGTATCCATGAGCGGCGTTGTAATGGGCGGGACCAGAACCTGAAGTCAGCCCTGTCTGAGGCGCATTTGCGACTTGGATGAGCTGGTTGCAGGCGTTCCTAAGTTGGTTTGCTGTACAGCCTACACCACGTTCTGACCGACTTGGGATACCCCCCCTCTCGGCATATCCAAGTAGATTGCTTCGCCTGCCACAGGAGCATGATCACGTTGCAGACCTTGCATGTCACCGAGTTAACTGCACTGAACTGAGCCCTGGTATAACTCTGCCCAACCAATCGCCGAGATTACAACTTGACTCAGTCAAAATCCCCAATTGAACGTTGTCTGGCGCGTACCCCGGAGCTTGAACGAAACGAGGCGGGACGGGAAAGCCTCGTACAACGCACCTACGCCGCGCAGAGACTTATCGCAAACACGGACAGGCTTATCCAGTGGCACAGGGCGTCCATCACGATCAGGTAGCTGTTGGTTGCAATTGCCTTATGTGGGGTGTGCTTCGCGATTCCGACGATGGGACTTGCATGGACTGATCCAGAGCACGGTCCTCTGGAAATCATATGATGCTGTTACACCACCGAGTTGCTCCAAGGTTGGCATGATATCATAAGTCATGGATGAAGGGGTTTGGCGCCAGGGGCGAACTCGGAGAGGCACTGTGCCGGAGGAGAGACCAGAGCATGTATTACCAGCGTCATGATAAGTCATCCGGAGGCAGGGCTTGAGGCGATAGGGAACAGCAGGTGGCAGCCGCGCGCAAGTAGAGGGCCTCCCTGCCTGATACCCCGTGGGGGACATAACATACCTCCAGAATTAATGAACGTTCGAGCATTCCGCGTGGGGTAATAGTGGGTGCACAGCGCTCAGGCTCAGTATTGTACCCTGCTGGCGGAGTCACCGGAGATCAGCCAGTGAGAATAATGCAGATATAGATAACTCTGTGTAACTTCGAGGCTGCATCTAGACCACTTGTACAGCTTCGTGGGGTCTGCTATAGGGAGCGTTGATGAGGCGGCAGCGTGACTGCGCCGTCACGTGCGCCACAGTCTCCTGATTGATTTCATTTTCGCAGTTTGAAATCACATGGCGAAAATGAACAAACTTGGGCTCAGTGTGCCATGGTCGCCAGGGAATCTTGGTTTGAGCGGATAAAACAATGTTAAGTGCGATCAACGACGCAACGCCAAGGCACCCGAGGTTCCCTACCACGTTAAGTCAAAGCCTAAGCCTTTTAATTATAGTTCACTCTTTCACACAAGAGGCAATTGAACACGCTGACCATTTCACTCACTTAAAACAATATTGATGTGTTTCAAATCGTTCATTGCGACGAATGTGTGCCAATCATAATATGCATATCACAAAACCCACTAGGAATGAACTACTAACATAGAAGAATGCGTAAAACGGACAGTTCGTTAAAAACAACTACAGCGAAGCATAAAAGAAATGCAACAAATGATGACCCAGTGTGACCAAAAATGAGGTAAGACGTCGTCAACGCATGCATGAAGAGGATGAATGTTTTTGTGTGATGCGGTGATGTGATGAGGAGCCAATCGGCAATGGTAATGGGGGGTAGGTGCGTCGATGGTGTTATGATATCCGGGTAGGAGGAAGAGGAAGATCCATGATAATACAGGGTGATAACAACAACTACACATACAATCCTGGTTGATGAAGAAAGACGATCCGAGGCAGATGCATGGACGAATGCGTAAGACGGCCTACGGACGAATGCGATGCTGGAATGCTGATGATGATGATGATGCGAGATGAGACGATGCGGGGAGAGGTAGTGGAAAATTAATGAAGGATGAGGAAATGGCGAGAGGAATGTCTGTGGCAGTGTGCACATTTAGTCTTCGAGGAAGTTGAAGAGTTTCTTGCGCTCTTCGAATACTTCTTCCCGCTTGATCTCCTCAATCCACTCTTGCCGCGAGTCATCCCATCTGCGGACCATCTTTTCGACGATGGTCGCCTTGGGCGGGATGAGCGGATACAGGAACCTATCGAACTTGTACGTGAGCCCACGCAGTTCAGCTATAGCACAAACACAGTCAGCATCGCATCACAAAGCCTTGTAAGGAAGGGGTGCCCACCAGGTCCCGGCATCCCATCATACGCCATCTGTTTCATCCGCCTCGCCTGCGGCTGATCCTCCTCCCGCATCCCCGCACCACCCAACAACTCACATATGACACGCTCTTCCTCCTCGCGCTGCACTAGCGCCTCCGCTTTGCGCCTTGCCCTCGCCTCTGCCTCGCGCTCCTCAAATAGCTGCCACTTGGCGCGGCGCGACTCCGGCATCGATTGTCGTTCCTGCTCACGATCGTCGACACTCCCTTCGCTCTCCCACAAGCGACCCCAAACAAGACTGCGGCCTTCGCGCGGGCCGAAGCGGCGCGCATACCCACGAAGCAGCTCGCCATGCACGTGTACACTCTTTGTCGTGCGCTTCTCGTCTTCAGGCCACATTGCGACGTTGTACCGCGGTACACGATTGGGCGAAGGCGTGTCGACGACTTGAGGGGTGAAGGACGGCGTCGAAGGAGAGGGGACAAGAGTTGGGGAGGAACACGAGGAGGGGCGATCGGTGGGGAGACTGGAAGCCTTGACACGGTCCTTGGGGGATACGGACACAGCATCACGGAGGGGATTGGCATCGATGTTGGTATTACGTTGACGGCGGACCCGCCAATCTTCTCGGGCTTCCATGGCGGCTGCTCTAGCAATACGAGCAGGTTCGACAAGTGTGGAGGGCTTTGAGTCGCTGGCAAAGCTAACGCGCTTCTTCTGCTTACTCTCGGCACTGCTGTCACTGCCTCGCCTGCTCGGGGTCGTCCCACATGTCTCTTCACCGTCCTTGTCTGCGCTAATGACAGCATCGTCGTCGAAGAGTGCACTCCCTACGCTGGTACTGCAGACTGAAGAGCCGAGGCTGCATGTCGAGGCGTTGACGTTGTAGAGTGTAGGTGGGGCAAGGGCTGCCTTTGATGGGGATCCCCACGTCGAGAACGAGCTACTGCGGGGGGGAAGGTGGGGGCGAGACTTTGGAACAGAGGCGCGAATGGTGCTGCGTCTCGATTCGGAGACGTGGAGGCGGGACGATGAAGCGGTTGAGGTGGAGGAAGCGGATGAGAGGGAGCCTGTGCGGAAGAGGGGATGGAGAGGTTCGACTAGACTGTTTGGTGGGACGGGGGGATAGCCGTCGTTCGGTGTAAGAGGCTGAGTAGCAGACCTTTCGGACGAAGACGAGGCGCGTCGGCTCTTCATGCTTTGTTCGACGGATTCTTGCACTAGCTCAAGCTGAGCAACACGATGAATAGCCGCCGGTGCACCTATAGATGCACATCATAAGAGGGTGAATGGAGGGGAAGATTGCAAGAAGACTCACCAGCAAATCCAGCTGACTCGGACTCGAGGAACGAGTTCTTCAGATCGCGAGCACGACACTCATCGCTGCAGTAGAGCGGAGTAGGCTCTTGGCTAATGACGACTCGTGTCTTTTTGCCAGTAGCCACAGCGGATTGTACGATCGAAGGGTGGAAATAGGAGTCGATCTGGGCAGCAGTGGGGTTACCCATAATCACCTGGGTATCTTGGTTTTGGTGCCGTGGGGCCGGCTTTGGGGGAGACAAATTTGCCTTCTTGGGCTGTTCGGCAGCTGCAGGACGAGGCTTAAGCCCACCGCCCGGCCGCACGCGTCCAGTGCCGTGTACGAGTCCACCACCGTATGCATGTGCTCTGCGGACGGCTGCTGCGCGATGGGCAAGTGCGTCGTTGAGAGGCTTTTTGCGAACTTCTGGGGAAGAAGGCACAGGGGTGGGAGTTGGGGGCGGAGGAGGGTGATTCGGGTCGTGTTCGCGGTCGGACGAGAGGAGAGAATCTGAGTCCGAGGATGGGACGACCGGATGAGAATTGTTGACGGGAACGATATATCGCTTTGGAAGAATAAGTCTGTCGCAGCCAGGGCACCAAGAGGGGTCCATGGCAGTTTGGTGTAGGAAGGGAAGCTGGCTATGCGCGCGGGAGTGAGTGCAAGTGGCTGACGAGGGGAGGATGCCGAAACATACCTTTGTGTGTTGGAATAGACGCGAATCCAGAAGATCGCGTTGAGTGGAGGAGAGCACGGTACGGTACGGGGAGGGGGAAGAGGCGCAGCGTTGGGCGGGGAGACGAGAAAATAGAATTTATATATCCTTCAGCTATCGAGTGCACCTCTACGGCCCGTGTTGGTGTGCATTTATTATTTATTTTATTTATTTAGTTTAGTTATTTATTTACTGCCGTTTATATATTATTATTATTATCGGCCGTGTCGGACTCGGCGCCAGTGTCCTTCGGATCTCCCCGCCCGTACAGATGCCTCCTCATCCCACCATCCCATGACTGTCCACAGCCTTTTATATAGTTCACAGTCTTGGTCACGCTGGTTGTGGAAAGGCTGGTGTGCTCCTGGAAAGTTCATGAAAATGCCTGTTGAATGTCTGACTCGAGTCATATTGTCAGCTGCAGGCATGCGCCCTATGTATTTCGCCGCGAGGTCACTGGCTAGCGTCTAGTCTATTTTCGCAAATTCTCATGCCGTGCTCACACCCCAGACCCGTGCCGCAATTCCCTTTCCCCCAGGCTTTTCCATTTGCCGGCCCACAGACCCGTCCACATCAGGCAGCTCATCGGGTGGGAAGCCTCAGTCCGCAGAAGCGTGGCGTTGACGATCCAAGATACGATCGGGAAGCCGACGGCGTTGGCCCCTCGCGTACGCTCGCTTGTCCATTACGGAGCTCCATGAGGTTACCACTGCTGCTTATACCTTCATAACACACGTTCAACGGTGCACGTTCAACTCTTACCTCCACAGGTATCTTTACATGATGCGCTGATTCGAAGAACGGCGCCACCCAGCAGCCCACGCGGTCCACATCTCGCGTCGAGGCCTTGCACACCCATCTCTTGACCTCCGTGGTCTTTCCAGTCTCCGTCCTTCCTGATCCACAAAAAACGAACGGTGACACTTACTGCGCGCTTCTTTCGTACGTCCGTTCCGCTACCACTTCCCACTTCGCGGATTCGGATGCGTCTTCGAATCCAAGAACTTCCTTCACGTTGCTGCATCGACTGAATGATCACCGGTCCTCGTTCCTTCGCGCCGATCACCGATGCATTCCCTGGACGTTTCTGTCACCCTACCGAGCTGCTTGGAACACGAGAAGGTTCGAGGGAGCATGAGAAGAGTCGAGTCTAAGTGTAAATCCCAAGCACTGATATCGGGTAAATAGGCTTTATCTTTAGGTTTATTTACGTAACACACGCAAAGCCCCGAAGAGCAACCGAAAGTCCGAGTCGATACGGCCGACAGTCCAGACCAACTGATAGTGGAATTGATGCTCTCTAACTTATCCAGAGTTGCCTATCGGCCAACAAGTGACACATGCTGTTGCGGTTTCCCCGTGGTTAATTACCAACCATCTGACGGCCGATGTGGACTCTTGTGGACTCCGAGCACGGGTGTCCGCGCGTGCCTGACAACAGACTGCGGCCCGTGAAAAAGGAAGCGTTGGGCGACGGAGATCAGGCTCGTTGAAACTTTGGGGAGTTGGTATATAAAAGATCGCGATGCGCGAGCGCTTATGGATACGTAGTCGAACAGAGTCGAACATGCAAAACTTAATCGAGATATTATGCATCTGAATCTGTGCCGTAGAAGAAGGGGAATTGAATGAAGGGATAAGTCACTGATAACGAGCGCCGGTGGGGAACATGGGGTAGGTGGTGGATGAATGGCTTGGACGGCCTTTGTTGAGGCACGCTTTGGGCAAAGAGCGGCACAACTGGTTCAATGGGATGCTCCATAGGAGTGTCGTGGACATGATTTCATTTGCGAGACAAGAACAAAGAATAGTGGAATGGAGAACAAAGAAGTCTCAGAAGGTACATAAGGCGGAGTCTTAGCCCGACCAAAGACGGAAAGGTGCAGTCTTTTGAAGCCCCAACGTGAAATGAAACAGATAACTCTGTGCTATGCTTTGAGTACTTATATGAAACTCCTGAGTGTGTTTTCGAGTGAACAATCAATGGCGTTGCAGGCCACCGCCATCAACGCACCAAAATGCAGACGAGAAAAGACAAAAACGGGGGACCACACTAACACTTATGTGTGTCATCAGGCGGGCCTGGACGGGGGCAAAGTCTGGACAGTGTCTGGACCAGCAACGCATCACGAGGACTTTCCCCAAACAGGCGAAAGACGATGAGAAGCAGATCGGGCATCGGGCAACGTGAGTTTCCTTATCGGGGGACAATATCGGGTGCAGATCGGGCATGATGTCACAAGACTTAGGTGACGTTTGTGCGAGAAGCGGAACGTCCTTCGTTCGTTTGGGTTAACGGCAGTTAACGATCACTTACTGAACGGTGTGAAATAACATTCCAGCTTCCCGCGATACCTCCGGACGCCTCTGGACGCCTCTGCGAATATCCGTTTCATTCAGGTTTCATCTCGCCGGAAATTGCGCTCTCTTGGTATTGAAGCAACCACCTCCTTAGCATAAATGTACTAACTACTTCCAGCCAAGCCTCGCACGTCGAATTGTTTTTCCCCAGTCACATAGGGTCACATATACTCAGCACCGCCAAAGAATTGTACATAGGCACAGCTCGCCATGGCTACCCTCCGATAGCCCATTATCATTACATCTGCGTCGGCATTCGACGCTCGACTACGATCCCAATATATATCTTCCCCTAAGCAGGACTCACATGAACGAACGTTCAAGTTATTCGAGTAAGTAAGGCAGGCACGTATCTCTGTTTTGAATTAATATAGGGCGCCCGAGCTTCAGAGTAACGATCGCTCGAAGCGCATTCCGGGACGCGGATCCGTGGAAGGTATACGATGTGCAAGTCCAACTCCCAACCTTCAGTAGGCAGCAGCGTTCACGTTTATTTAACTTCATCGACGACGTCACCTGCGCATATCCCAGATACCGATAACCATTCGATAACCTACGTGAGGAGTGGGGAGCGCCAGAAACGGTTCCTGGCCTGTTGCTGGTGACGTGGAACCGGGCGTTGTCGCGTGAATTTCCTGCTGAACAGTGAGTCGTGGGTTCTGGGCCTTGGGCTTCAACTCGCTACAGGAAACGAGACCGTCACCTGATCGCGCTGATCATGCTATGCTAGCATTGCTGGGGCCGTGGTGGTAGAGCTAAATCTCTCCTTACAAATTGGCAGATGTGTGATTGCGAGATTGGTTGCCTGCTGTGGAGCTCTGGCGCGTTCGTGGACCATGCTATCCTCCGTTGCGTTAAACACCTCATCGACGTTGCCAGCTGGAATGATTAGTTGGAAGAGCGAGCGCAACGTTAGGCTTAGACTATGGTATGGCAGATTTTTTATATCTAACGGCTTATACTGCAAGTGCTTGCTAGGAAGTTACGCGACCCGGCCACGGGCAACATGCGAATGAATATTCGCAAAGCCCCGAATGACAGTGGTTTCCCAACCCCAACATCATTACCTTCCCCAGGGGAGTTATCGCCCGTCGATCGTCGTCACAGGTCCAGGAAGATTTCTACCGGTCTTTAAGTTTTAAGTACCTACACGATGCCAATTAGAATCGAGATTTAAACACTTAGCATGCCCCGAGATGTACATCTTATACACGGAGGCTGAGTTCTACGCCGTTGTGTACTCGCGGTTGTGTCCGACCGTAGCAACCCGAGCTAGGACATCTCAGATATCATATGGGTCGGGGACGGGTGTCAAGAGACCGGGGCGGAAAGTGTTATCCTGTACTTACATAGACGTCATACAAGGCCCTATATCTGCTGCCCTTATCGAATCGTGTTGAACAAAGTAACCGAGAGATCACAAGTGACCGGTTGGAACAGTAGCAAGTACTTGACAGTTTCATCCCACTCCAATTGCAGCAGGGCCTGGGACTGTGGTGCGTTACCTGACATGCTTCTCGGAGTCGTCGCAACGTTGGGGCACATCATGATGCCAAACAGTCGGATTCTAAAGCAAGTACATACGCATGCTTTGAAGATGATAGATTCCGTCGCAGAGGAGATGAGAGACAGGGCTGGCAATATCAACGACCCAGGGGGCTATGCGATAACTGTCCTCCCTGATCGCGCAAGGAGGTGCCCCAGGTGGATAGTATTCAGTACGAACGAAGCTGGATAACTCACAGATCCGGTTAGGAGTTTACTTGGTTGTCTGCGGGATAACCCTACATCGCGTCGTCGAGAAGATAATAAAACTGAAACAGTTTTCATCTTGGAGTCTTGGACGCTGTTGACCGTAGTCCGCTGTATAGCCTTAGGAGCTGGATGCATATGCGTCTGTCACTCGTGACATGCTCGGACATTGCCGAGCTCGTTGCTTCCTGTGCAACAACCGTGGCGCGCCTCTGCAGATCTCACTCAAGCCCCTTGTACTCGCCACTGTATCTCACATAGGCGCTGCAAGTCTAGCTATAGCTCCCCACTCAACGCTTGCAGACTCGTCAAAAGTCTGAATTTCAGAACAAACTGAAAACCTGCTGCTGTTGTTGAAATAACAAATCGCATCGGTCGCGTGAGGGCGAGCCTTCGAAGCCAGGGTGTCTCGTGCAATTTACTCACGTACATACGCATGACCCTCCTCAATCTTGACATCCAGTCCCCGGCGCCTTCAGTTCCTGTGCGCGAGGACCCCCCGCGGAGAGGATGGCTGGTCTACGCCCCGTTGGCAGGTGCGTTTCGTCCTTACCTACCATCTTCCGTACCATCTCACCTCACAATGTCAGTGGCCGTGCTCATTATCTTCATGCCCCACCCCTCGCTCCTCATCATGCTTGTCTCGCATTACCTGAAGACGCTCCACGCGCCCATACGCTTCTGGATCCACCTATGCGCCGTGTACGGGTTGACCTTTCTTGTGCTGTCTTCACTAATGGTGTGTGTCGTCCGTGACCCGGGGCCTGTAACGCCCGAGAAGTCGAAGGCCAAGGCGCGGGTTTATCAGAGCGCGTGGCGGAGCAATCAGCATGATGATGTCGGTGATTCTGAGCAGGTAACGGCTGCGTTGCTTCCGGGTGCCAGAGATGATGAAGGCAGTGAGGACGGTGATGGGAACGACCCCTCTCCGACTCCGATAGATGTGGACGAGTTATCGCGCGGTGGGCGTTGGTGCAGGCGGTGCTACCAACCACGCCCGGAGAGGGCACATCACTGCTCCTCATGTGGTCGATGTGTTCTCAAAATGGGTATGTAACTTGTTTGGCAATTATTATCCTCGACCCTGATCCGTGTAGATCACCATTGCCCCTGGTTGGGTGGGAACTGTGTCGTGAGTGTCTCACACTATTTTATTGCGCAATGGCTTCTGACGCCTCCGCCATTATCTGATGGTAGGGCCATCGGACATATCCAGCGTTTGTACATTTCATATTCTTGTCCACGATACTCGCTACGTATATTGCGTGCGTCGGAGTGTCTGTCATCGTGGACCTCGTTAGGGATCCATTTTCAATTGTGGGTGAATCTTTGCTGAGTAACTATTTTTTTCCTTTTGCTGACTTGAGATCTGCAGGATCCCCGTGTTTCCCCATTGCATGCGTTATTTCTGGCCTTGATTGGCGCCATATTCTCATTAACCATGGGGTCCTTCCTTGCATATCACCTCTATCTCGCCTCGTAAGTGTAATAACTACCAGTTATCAAGCTAGTTTATCAATTTAAGATATTAGGACGAATCAAACTACATTGGAACATATGTCGCCTTATCTGTTGTTACGATATCTTCCCCCTCCTCCGGACCTACAATCTGTATTCCCCCCTCAATCCCAAGACCGTGTACCAAATTATACATCACACCCGCAACAGATTTCTCAGCCAAAACGGTACCCACCACCACCCTCTTCACCGCATGCAAGGCCTAAAGTCCCCCCTGCGCTCGCCGACCCTCCAACTCCACCTGATTCCCCCGTAAACACCTCCACTAACTCAACCTCTCACCCCCTTCACCGCCATGACACCCCGGATCCCACTCCACCGTATAGCAATCTTGACCCCCATCCCCCATACACCTCTGCACATACATTCCGCACGACTCTCCCTTATCGTCCACCGGAAGATCACGAACTTTCTTCGGCACAGCGGCGGCTAGTGAAGCACATGCATGGCCGGTTGCGTCTCTATGATCTCGGTTTTCGCAGGAACTTACAGCAGATATTCGGGGGTGGCCGGCGAGGTTGGAAGAGATGGGTATGGATATTCTTGTGTGGTGGCGCGCCGAAGGGAGATGGCCGCACGTTTGAGAAGAGGAGGGATGTAGACGCAGGGCTGGAGCGGCTTGCAAGAGAGCTGGAAGATATCAAGAAGCAGGAAATGAGAGGTGTTTGATATCGGGGTAGTACATTTTTTTAGTGATTTGCCAGTACAATACCGTCGCTGTTATTACTTACAGGTGGAAGAACATGAAATTGAATTGGCCACCTAACAACGCGGAGTGGCACGTGACACGATCGTGTTTCGGTCACGTGATTACATAAAGCACGTAATTATCTCTCTCTGCTACCACTGGCAGTACCTAACCACGACGCTTTAGGCAAAATCGTGATGCAAGTCGTAAAGATCGATATGCATCCGCTCTTCACTCCAGTCTGGCACTCCAAAAGGAGACACGATGCAAACTATAAACCTCCCCGGACCGTACTCCTATGCACCATCGTGGCCTTATGCCTAGCACCTGACCAACTTATGAAAGACTCACCGCCTCCCGCAGGCCTCAGGCCATACAACCCCACGTGCCATCCGATGCCAATATACATTACACCCCATGTTTATTCCCTTCCCCAGCACCTCGAGCTTCCGCAATCGGAGCAACATGCATTCGATAAGTACATGCTGTGCAGACATGTACAACGTTGGACACGAACACATGGATCTACGTCCCGGGACGGCGACATATCCTCCCAGAGCTCCTCTTAGACTTATCTCTCTCCTTTGTGCCCACTTATGCTTATGCTTTAAGCCAGCGTCGTTATCTGAGAGGCCACGCTCCTCGCCTGTATCTCGCGCTGCGCACGGCACTGGCAGATGACCGATGGAATGACTCCAACGTCCTATTCACGTCAATGACAATTACATTATATTGGGTGAGTCGTTCGCAATTTTAGGTTTGTGTCCGCAACTGGTATGCGCCATATACTACTCTCGGACCGTTGGATGGCCATAGACCGCGACACGATGCAATGCAGTGACTTAGTGCATCACTTACTGTAGCCATATCCTCGTGCAGCTCAGTTGCAGCTCTGCCTCGTCAGGGTCCGTCACATATACCATGAAGGGAATATATTCGGATTCGGAAATCGCTGATCATCTGATCCCGTCGAATGCCATTCACGGCAACTAATAGTTAACAGTCTTTCTCCAGCTTGCTTCCGAAACTATCCCACACTCCGGACTTATCCAGGACCTTTGGCTCCCTCGTTCTGTCTGTACGTATCCAAATGAGTGTTAACCTTTGTGGTACCTCCGGCAAGTCCAAAGTAATCAATAAATCCGGCCGCTACAGCGAGAGATTACTCCCCCGTATTGCCGTCAGGGCATTAAGCCGATTTATACGATAAGTGGATTGTTTAACTCTCTAAGAGGTCTACATTGACAACTAACCAGTTAACTGACAGTTAACCAGTCATTACTACATATTGCACGCTAGCTCCTCCTGTCTGCAAGATTCCCCAGATAGTGGGTTGCAGGTGAAATTATGATAGTTTCCATATAACACACATTCAACAACATGACTTCGGATTCTTAACAGGGCACATCTCCGACATTTAGAAGAGACGAAGTCCATTCTTCTTTGGAGAGATTAAAACCTTCTCTGAACGCGTATCTCGAACGTTGTTGCACCAGCAAGTAATATGAACCCCCACCCCGATTTTTATTGACTGATTTCACCCTGATATTTTGGTCTCTGATGTCTTGGTAAAGTCGTACTTTTGTGAACTTTACTCCATGTATTCAGGTGTACTTATCTTCCTGTCCACTTTCTTTGCTGATAGAATCTCTTGCAAGTCAACATGATGGCACGAAGATGTCAACTACTAGTATTAATTTGAGTCGAGTTCTCTTCTTCGAACTCTCGGACCGTATGATGCGACTGTCGCGATCACCACGTTCGATCGCAAATAAACGTATATGAACCTCCATAGGCTATGCTACTATGCTATCGGTATATTCGGTACGCACTCACAGTTGATGGGCCTTTGGCAATCACGACCTTTCAAGTCACGTTAAACACGTGTAATGGGCATGGCGCGTATGCTCTTGTCAGTGAAGGGGAGTAAGGCACAGCAATGTCGGTTCAGGTCTGTGACCCTCAGAAAGCTCAAAACCTGAGTCCGAAGAGCGATACATGAAATATCGATCATTCAAGGCACTGGATCAATATCTCTAGTTTCTGTGTACTCATCGATAGACATCTCGACCGACTTTATTACGTGAAAAGTGATATCGGCATGGCTTCTAGATCTCAACGGTCGTTTAGCATTTGCTGTCTCAACGGATTTTTCCTCTAAATGAGCCCTCCCCTAGGAGTATTTGCAAAATATAGATGGATGATGCGCCTGTGGCAGGACGCAATAGTAATCGGCACAAAATACATCGCCCAACTACTTTATTAAATTAATCCATTACGACGCCTTTCGTAAGGAAAATCAATACGCACAAGTCCATGTTAGATCCGTCCTATAATAAAAAACGTGAACAGAGGGAAAGCAAGCAGAGAATCTGTCCATGTTATCTAAGTTATCAGTGCTACAAGTCCATGACTATGAAACATGTCCGATAGAACCCGGCCTACGCAGGGTATTTTCCTCAGCAGTGGTCGTTGGTCGATCTTGTGGCGGCTGGCTATATGAAGAAGGAGGCGAATTGAATGTATCCGCTGTGTCCCTCCGGATCATGTGATACAGCGGTGGAATTTCCTTTGGAGGTTCGTCATGACCAGGGGTCAGGTCTACGAGAGGGTACTCCGCCTCTTGTTCTATGTCGGGTGTGTTGTTCACTACGACTAGAGACCCGATACCGGATGGGACACCACCACGTAAATGAGTGGCATCGGAGTGCGGCGATCCTGTCGTGGAGACGGAGACGGCGGAACGGCCGCTTTTGCCCCTAACGGGGCCACTGGTGTTCGGGAAGTAGGAAACGCTCCTAGAGTTTCCAGTGATTTGTTGGTTTGGATGTCTGAAAGGATTTAATGGCATTGTTTCTGCGGGATCCGATCCAGCGGATAGGGGGGACCTAGTAGCCTGCATGGATTTTGCGAACGCTGAAGGAGGGGAGCCGGATGGGCGGTCATCCTGAAGCACATTGCCTAGTAGCGGGACCGATGAGCCTGAGGTGTCTCCTGAACTCCCTCGACCGTGTCTTTCATGCCTGCCACCCATAACATCGTCGACAATTGAGGTCAGATCGACTGAACTTCCGGAAAGGAGTGGATCTTCTAGCCTACTGGGTTCTCCGGGGGGAGGCCATACGCCTTCGTGGAAAATACTGCCAGTTCCCATCCCTCGAGGACGCAGAAGCTGTGGATGACTAGTATCTGGCGTGGACTCGCCTGCAAGATCAAAACCATCTTCATCAGCAAGCAAAGCCGATCGCGGGGCAGGAAGTGCGCGGTGTGCGAATTCAATCTTTCGCCGTGCTCGGCGACGGTGGAAAACGAAGATACCGGCAAGGAGAGCAAGAACGAGAAGGGTTCCTGCTATTGCTGAACCTGCTATGACCCCATTGCGCTTTCCTGATGTGCTGTTTGAGGGGGAGGAGTTGAGGGTGGTAGGAAAACTCGTGACGATCTATTCAACCATTGAGAAAGGTAACATTACTCGAGAAAGAAAACGCACGGTTGTTCGTTGTCCATCAATAGTAGTAACAAGTGAGGATGTAATCGTTGTGAGTGTGCCACTTTGACTTGAAGTGGACTCATTGGTCGTGGATGAGGGCGTGGACGACGAGCTGTCAGTATTGGAGGTTGAAGAAGAAGAAATGGGCGTCGTAGAGCTTGATGTTGATATTGACGTGAGAGATGTTGATGATGAAGCCGTTGATGACGTTGACGGTGATGTCGAGGAAGGCAAGGGAGATGAAGAAGACAAAGAGGAAGAGACGGAGGAGGGGGAAGCGGAAGAAGAGGAAGCGGAAGAGGGAGAGGAGGAGGAGGAGACGGCGGAGGAAGGGGAGGGTGAGGAGGAACTGTCTGTAGTGGAAGATGTGAAACTTGTACTCGATTGAGCCGTGAAACTGGAAGTCGAACCTGCGCTGGAACTACTCGAGGCTCTGCGGAATCATGATGGTCAGATAAGCAATAAGAGGTCGAGTGCAAAATGAATGTCGAGCCACAACGAAGAGAAAGTAGCGGAAAGCACAACATGCATAGCGCACGATAATTAATGCATAACACAGGTTGCTTCGTGAAAAACTAGTGAAAGCACGTACTGCGTTGAGGATACATCGCTTGAACTCGGCGACGGTGCACTAGAGCTCGAATCGTTGGAAACAGAGCTCGAAGGTGGGCTGTCTGTGCTACTCCCGGTCGAGGCTGTGCCGAAGCTTACAGTCGTTGGTGAAGACGACGAAGCTGGATCTGACGAGGGTGATGAGGAGGATGGCTGTCCGTACAAAATGATAAACTCAGTTCAGTATATTCAACTGTAGACTTACAGGAGTCGATGAAGCCGTAGGGTTTGTGGAATCCGTTGAGCTTGCACTACCGTCGGTGCCGGTGGTACTACCAGTTGGTGCCGTGTCCTGACGGCGAAGACGCGTAAGATGTACAGGGACCAGGCCCATTGCTAAGAAGATAGCCCGTCCCATTACAGTGTTGAACAAAGAGACTAAAACGAGGATTTGTTGCGGTGAGTGCGTTTCACATTTGTGGGTTGGATGCTGTGGCCTGCCTGAGCGGTTGTTGATGTCACTGACGCCGCGTATCCGTGGTTCGCAATAAGTGGTGACAGCCTGAAAATTCCCCCTATTCACACACTACACTATCTCATTTCACCACACAATATGCAACGCCTTGCAACCGGCTTGCTCGCTGTGTACCGATGTGTACCCGTGCACCAACGTATCCCTATCCTTGCACCGACAAAGCTCGCACCGCCTCAGCGGCAGCACCTCTGCTGAGCAGGTCGTTCGATTGGTGGGCGCGCCGCCATAGACCCGTCAGGCTATCACCTAATAAATGTCATCTGCAAGAAGTTGAAATACAGGGAAATGATTGGTGGATAGACACCATCCAGGTCCTGAGGGTCCTTTACTAGAACATAACGTACGTCGTCCATTACTGTAATGCCCTTATTCGCGGTACCATGAAAGTATTTCAGATAAGCAGATGGGACCCTCCTTTAAAATCAAAATATCGGCCTAGGCTAGTAGACTTGTCACCACTTAACTTGTGCTTTAACTCCACTCGGTTCATGTCCCCTTTGACACATACGACGAACACCTTGAGGTTTTACTCAGCGAGTAGTTCAAGTCCCCGCCCTGGAAATTCGCAAGGCATCGAGGAATAAACCTGGAGGTCTGTGGCTAGAGTATAGTCTCAACCTTCCGTCGACCCCTCCGCCGTAAGTTATGGGCCTACGTTGATAGCATGATTACATAAATCAGAAAGAGGGACGTAATACCCCATGTACGTTTTTTTCTTCATGATATTTTTTGTTGTTTTCGTTTCTTAATCACGACAGTGCATTCTTTGCCGAGTTGATACCATAGGTTTACAACGTGGTCTCTGTCAAAGAATCATCTCACTGCCAGTGATGAAGCCCCATTCAAAGGCAAGCCTACCATTCCATTATATCATGCACTTGTTTTGAGGTGAACTCGATGTCAGGTAGCCTCTTTATTTATGTTTTACTGCGTAAAAATGCTATGCCTTCCCGCTATCCGTTCGAACGGACATCGGACGTTCTCCTGCCAAAAACAACTAGCCCTCACTGCTGAAAGTCTGGGACGGCGGACTGGTTCATCCTACAGTGAAGTAATGTGCGATAGTTTCATGTGAGCCGGAACACAGAATATCACCTGATGTTCACGTACTTGAATAGACCAAGTTACACAAATGATAGAAATAACATTCTTCGCTCAGATTGCACCAGGTTCCAGTTGCTTCAAACCCGGTTCGACGGACGACCTGCAGCGACTCTACGGTATCTATCATCCATATAGTGTTGGGATGCGCCGCACCAGATACTTGGTCCCAATGACACAAGTGATAATAATTGAATGTCACGTTTGAGCAGCCCAGAAAACAATGAACATTAAAAACCAATGAACAGCCTGCCTATACGGTTACACAATATCATAAACAACATCGGTACGGATTATATATTTGACCTCTTCAGTCGCCCCAACCTCGCTCCCCATGTGTACTAAGGAGCCTATAGTGTCGCCATGTGGGAAGACCAACGCGCATCCAGCAATTGGTCGCACGGGCCGTACATCAAGAATGCCCTCCTTCGCGGACGGCGTGAAGAAAGTTGTTTCCCCGCATGAAAAATCGTCGTTGAGATAGATCAGGAAGGTGTATCGGGAAGACTGGGGTTTGCCCGGGGGAGACGCGTCATATACGTATCCACCTGCGGCGTCGATTCCTGAAGGTGGCCACGCTCCGTCAATATGGGGCTGGAAATAGCGTAAGCGGCGACGAGGAATGGACGATGTGTGATTGCCTTACCCTGTACACAGCTTCTTTCGTGTATCGGTACAAGCGGAATCTCCTATTCAAACCCCGTAGCTGTCCGCCCTGCACAATTTCCGGAAGATGTGCCTTGACACGCTGGAAGAGAGCTGAGATAAAGGTCTCGTCGGCCAGCCAGTAAAAGTTGTGCGCGAGCACCGACGCGAGAGTCACAGCAGACCCGGACGCAGGCTGGTCGGGCAGCATGCCGACTGCTTCTGCACACGAGATGATCTGTCTGCATTCCGCGTGTGTGAGGATGGAGCTGAGGAAGGTGGCATTAGAAAGTCCGGGAACGGAGTGGGACGTAACGACGGTGGACTCTGGTGGGAGAGGAACGGTGTTCGGCGTGGAAGAGTACAGGATGGCGGGGTGGAGGTTTGGGGGAAGACGATTGGGGCCGGCTGTCTCTTGAACCACTTTAAACCGGGAGCGCAGCTCCTCAGAACGAGAGGGGTCTGTAAACGGCGGCGGATGGGTGACACCAGATACTCGATCACGCGAGGCCTGACTCACCGACGAGCGTTCCTCTCTTGATCTCCTCGTACAATGAGATGCCCGATGGCGGGAGACAACTCCACGAGCCATGCCGCCGCACGCCATTGGACTCATTCACGTCGGGGCACATATCGTGCTCGGGTGCCGCCGTATCATCCACCGTGCGCATAACCGCATCAATGACACGCAGAACAAGCGGATTTCCATCTAGAGCGTCCAGATCTCGTATCCAGCGCTGGAGTGCGCCGAGGGGGACGGCCTGCTGTCTGATACGCATTGCAGCAAGATGGCACAGCGCATCCAGATATGCGTGCTCGCGTATCGCAAGAGACACTTGTGCCGTCAAGGACGTTCCTAAAACCACATAAGATCAGCTCTTCCGCAGAGTACGTACTTCTGAGACTCTGAGTATAGATAGATCTACCGGCGTTGGGCTGGCGCAGTGCATAGAGCGCGGTGCGAACACCCTTGCATTCTGGCGCTTTCATAAGCTTTGGAGACTCCACGAGCAACTGGAGCGTGCGGGCAGTGCAGGCGAGGTCCTGTGGTGCAATGTCATGGTCGCCGTGCCCAGTATCGGTGTCCTTGGAGCCTGCCAAGGCAACGACCTTTGGCAGTGGGACCGTATACTCCAGTCTTCTGCGCTTGCGCTCCTTGCCTTGTTTTCCCATCTTTTAAAGAGTTTAGTCTGCTGTTCGCAAAGGCCACGGTACTAAATTCCATAACAGTCGCTGTCCGGCAAGGGCCGGCTGTCGGGCCACAAAGTCACACAGCGTTTACGAATCGAAACTAATGTAAAATCCTCAAGGTTTGCATCTCTAAAAAACATTTGGGTAGTTTTGAATCTTGATACTATAGTGTATGGTGTGAGACATGTAATCATGGCAACATGGAGTTTTGAGAAATCAGGCCTCAAAATTGAAATTTGTTAGGGAACTAGTATATACTTCATAATTGAAAACACTGGTACAGACTTGGAAAATGTAGGTGCCCAAACAGTGAAATTTGGTTTGAAATTTTCACAAATTCATACTACCCCCAACCCTAACTTTGACTCTGCCCTTGCCTTTTCTCCCAGTAAAACAGCTTGCATGATGCATCTTTGGCCTCCTGCTCCTTTTTGGCTTCTGCTAAGTCATTAGCAGTCACTCCCTGGTGAGACTTATACATTTCAACAGCAAACTCCACCAGAAGTCCAGTTGCACCATGGCTGCAAACACTCATGTAATGTTGTACACATCAGAAAAACCTTTGATTGTCACAGTGCATGTGTTCAGAGATTCATCAAGCTGGCTTGTCCCAGAGGGCACCTATTGGAGATATAAGTGAAACCTTAAAACAGCAAAAACCTGGCAAAGGGGGGAGGGGTCAACCAAATGAAAAAGTGTTCCAATAGGTCAATAGCTATACACCAACCCATGTATTTACTGCAGTTACAGAATGAATCTCTTTATCAGAGAAAGAGCCTTAAGTATTTGAAGTTTATAGGTTGGGAGTTACTGTGTTTACATGTCTCCTGCCATAGAATTTCAGCCATCTTGAAAATAAGTATATGTAATGTTTCCACCAGCCAGTGAGAAACACAATAATATAATATTGCAACAGCCTGGCATACATCACCAGTATTCTTCCTTTGTATCTTCCAATTGGGTAATTTGAAGTTTAGGTGAGGTACGAGGTTACACATAGCGAATCACTCGCCTAGCCTGGGAAGCGGAGACTTGCTTACCTCCCCCACTTTGCTAAGGTTCGTGCACGGACCCGCCATGCATGTCTCATATCAGCAAGCAGGTCTCAGATGTATGTAGCAGCGTGCGTAGACAGCTGCTGGTGATGACATCTGAGTGGGACCCCTGTTAGTTGATAAGACAGACGGGGCTCTTTGCTTGCCCCTGCCCACTTCACTACCTCAAACCTAGCAGGTTTGTTACACACACTGCCTCTTATCCGTGTTCGCTACTAATGGAACCTAGCAGGTTTCTTTCGTCTGTTCGTTAGTTAACACTACATCTATCGGTCATATGCTGGAAACATCAAGTGCAGATGCCACCGGATCGCAGCATGACATATCAGCACAACAAGCCACCTCAAAGAAATGTTTGGAAGTACTTGACCAAAGACGATGAGGAACAATTGACTTGGCCAATGCCTCCCTTAAGCTCTTCACCTTGTTACAAGGGAAAGGCTCTGAAAGAGTGCTTCTCCAATTCCTTGAGCAGCTTCAGGAGATCGAATGAGGACGATACGAGGCCGAACAGCGTGGGCAGAGAGTACAATGACCAGAAGTCATCGAAGGAGAGGAGTCCAGTAATGTCGATCACAGCGATTTGCAGCAAACAGTATCGGGCAGAGGCACAAAGCGGGGGCAAGATGACATTACTCAAGAGGATGGGGTCAAAACAAGAAAACAATCAGACGATGCACTTTACGCATGGAAACAAATCTTCATCCCTTTCATTTTCCCCTCCAGTCCTCTCGATCCCAGACTCGCGCGTACGATCTTACTCAAACAAAATTATTCAGTCGACCCCAAAGGAGCAAAAAATGACCTCCTTGTCCAACCGAATTGTCCCGACTTCCCAGATGCACTATGGATCAATGTCTTACTCAACCATTACACTGACCTTGACAAAATCCACACTGCTTACTATTCCCTCCTACCTGAGTATAAACAAACTGAGACTTTGAGATTGTTGTTAACTCAGGGGGGACTAGCAAAACGGTCAAGAACATCAAGACACATGGCAAGTGGTCCATTGCATACGAGGCTCTTAAGAGGGCAGTCCTTTTCGTGTACCCCCATTGAGTCGACGAACTGGCACAATACAAACGATTCATCATTGGGCAATTTCATGCCATCCATAATAACACATCCTCACACCTGCAGCAGACGATATCTCACGACCCACTTATCTCCCCAAACATCAGCGTCGATTCGATACAGAAGCACCCACATGCATTAGATGGAACAGGGGACAATGCATGTCAGAGAGCTGCCAATACAGACACATCTGTCTCAGATGTGGTGCAAGACACACAGAAAAGGATTGCACAAAAGAGCATGAAGGAGGGAAACTCACCTTGCGTAAGTAAATGGTCAAGACCAAAATGAACTCGAGGTTTCCTTTGGTCTGAGAACTCTTTAAGCCTCACCCCCTCTGTAACATCTACTGAAACTGCTCCCCCCTTGCCCTACATTCCTACATCTGAACTTCTTCCTAGTCCAGCGAATGATACTATCCTCTCATGCCCCGATCTCTTCCGCATAGTCATAGTTACACCCATCAATGTTGACCATTTTGAACAACTCCTCATGTACCATCCCAATCCCGCTCTTGTCCATTCCGTCTGTCACGGCCTTTGACATGGTTTCTGGCCATATGCAGATATCAATCCTGACGATCCCATCACCTTCGATTTTTCCAAGCGAAAGCTTGATGAGGCTGGGGCAGTTTTCCTTCGAGAACAACGAGATGTCAAAATTAAGGCAGGTCGTTATTCTGAATCCTTCGGACACGAGCTTCTGCCTGGAATGTATAGCTTACCTATTGGCGCTGTGATTAAACCACACACCACAAAGTTTTGTCTCGTCAACAACCATAGTGCTGGTCCACATTCCCTGAACTCATGGATTTCAAAAGAAGACAGCCACATACGTATGGATAACCTCCAAGATTTTGGAGCCATCCTTATGAATGCACGTAAAAAATATGGTCATCCACCTGCCTACTTGTGGAAATCCTATGTTGCCGCTGCATATCGCCGCATGCCTGCCGCCTTCCAGTGGCAAATCAAACAAATTTCCACTATTGATGGACAACGCCATGTAGACTGTAATCTTGTTTTTGGCTCATGTATGTCTGCCCAAATCTGGTGCACCTTCATGGGTCTCGTCATTTGGATCTGCATTTTCACTATGCTCATCGCTGATATCCTGCATTACATGGACAATGCGTGGTCCTATGACATGAACCCAGAACTGGTATACTATGAGCTGTATGATACTTCATACCCATCCAAACAGGTCGCACTCCTTCGATTATGGGATGAGATTGGACTCCCACACTCCAAAAACAAGCAGGAGTTCAGAAGTTCTCTTATCATTATAGGTTTTCATGTTGACCCTCAAGCTATGTCCTTTACTATGCCTACCGAGAGCAAAACTGCCCTGATCTCAGCCATTTGCGCTTTCATTGATACCTCACTAGGGCAAAGAAAACCACTAATCGAATGGCAGCACCTCCTAGGTTGGATTAACTGGGCCCTGAATGTTTTCCCTCTCCTCAAACCGGCCTTGCAGTCCTCATACACAAAGATCACAGGGAAGAGGTACACTCATGCCCCCATTTTCCTTAACCGCAGTGTTATCCAGGATCTGTGCTGGCTAGCCAATGTCATCGAAGAATCAGAAGGCATTTATTTTTTCGATGCCCTGGAATGGCCCCTGGAGAATGCCAATATGGAAGTATTCTGCGACTCCACACTTACCAACATCGCTTTCTATATCCCCCAGGCAAATCTCGGCTACTGTGCACCAGTCCTGATGAACACCCCACAGGGAACAATGTATTTCCTTGAAGCATTGGCTGTAATCTCTGCCATTGCATGGGCTGCTGAACAACGCCAACCACCGTGCCGCCTCCTCATCCACTCCGACTCATTGAATTCAGTAGAAATGTTCCATTCCCTCAAAGCCGGCACAGGCTACAACACACTGCTCTTGTATGCTGTGCGTATTCTTATGAATTCCGAAATTTCACTGTGTGTTGCACATATTCATGGATATCGTGATCGCTGATGCCTTATCCCGCTTGCTTTTCGACATTGCCTTGCAGGCACACCCTGGTTTGCATATCAGGCTTTTTCAACCCCCTCAAGAAATGATGGGGGCTGTGCAAAAATGATCCTAGCTGGTTCAAAGTCCAGGCAACCTGCATGGAATGCCTGGACTCGCGAACGGCTCATTCATGAATGGGCCATCGCACTCGGTCACTTGATCGAGCTTTCAACCACGCAAACTTATAATTCTCACCTGCAATCTTATCTCACTTTCGTCAAGCTCCATGAACTCCCCGTGGAGTCCACTGCCGACACACTCAGCTTCTACGTCATCTTCATGGCACATCATATCAAGCCACAGTCCGTTGGCGCCTACTTATCAGGCATCTGTAACACCCTCGAACCTCACTTCCCAAATGTTTGAAGCATCTGTAATGGTCCTCTAATCACACGCTGCCTCGAAGGAATGAAAAAGCTATGTGGTTCTGACCCACCGCAACGCAAATGTCCACTTTCCATGGACGATCTCCACCTGCTCATTTCCCATTACAACTATGGGTCTTTCAATGATTCACTTTTCCTCACAATGCTACTCACTGGCTTCCATGCTCTCATGAGGGCTGCTGAATTTACCCAGGCAGATGCTATCAACAAATGCAACTTCAAGAAACTAACAATGCAACACACCATTAGTTTCACCCCCTCTCACTTCTCGTTCCTGCTACTGTACCATAAGGCCGATCAATTTTACAATGGAAATATCATATTGGTCAAGAAATGTCCCATCAAATCGGAACTATGTGTGCACACATGCATACGACTCTATCTCGAAGCATGGGATCAGCTGTTCCCTTTTCATCCTGAATTGTGGCTCACCTCAGCAGGTACCGTTCCCACATACTCATGGTTTGTACACCGCCTGCAAACTGTGTTGGGAAAAGATGTCGGTGGTCACTCCATACGTTCTGGCGCTGCCACCACGCTAGCACTCTCAGGCATTCCGGATGACGTCATCCAAGCTGCTGGACGATGGTCTTCCAAAACGTTTCGAATCTATATTTGCAAGCATCCCGTATTACTACAGGCTCTCATCCATGGGCGAACACTCTACGAGAATTGTGTTTGATTTATCCATTCTACTCTCACCACCACCACCCCTCCTCACTCCTTTCACACTGTTTCTACGGTCATGCTCAAACACGATAGATGCCCCTGTGGGGGCGCCGTTTCTCACCTGTACCACCACACTTTCGCTTTTTCTTTTACCATCAAGCAAAAAGAGCTGGAGAGAGATTTGTCAAACTCCAAATCTAATGGAAATTTGAATCCTTGATATGTACATACTTATGTAACTTGGAAAAAAAAATTGCCATGTTCAACAGGTTTGAAAACATCATGATGCAGCTTGTTCTGAAGTGACATCCTTCAATCATGTCTACTAGTCATATACTTCCAGCAATCACACTTATATGTAATGCACTTCATCAGTTTTTTCCTCCAGTGAACCAACTCCTCAGCATCCTAATGCAGGTGCTAGCAAGGTGAATTGGGCTCAGGTAATGCTCCCATGCACTCAACTTGGTGACTCAACTTACCAAGGTTGCTTGAAACTGGAATCAAGGACCTGGATTTGAAAAGTATCACAAGAAGTTGCAGGCTAAAGGCACTGTACAGGCATGTATAACATTGCCAATGATTGGTGACCCTCAGAGGCTCAGACTTATATTGTGTATGATCTATTTGTGTTACCTCATTGCTTCACATTGACAATACACATCCCTAGCATTGCATTGAATGGTGAGCTTCTCAGTGTGGTACATTGTGTAGTTACCCAAACCTTCACACTCTTCTGGAACAACAGGCATATCATGGATGAATATTGTTATCAGTGAAGCCTATGCCACAGCTCCTCTAGGACAGACAGAGACAAATGTCTTGGTTGACAAGTTTGTTTCCATGAAGGTGAAATCAAATCAAAATCACCTGCAAATGTGTGGTGCCATGATGTATCAGAAGAATGTCTGGGACTCAAATGTTAGGAACACTTATATACCTTGAGGCATTGTGGAGAATCCATGATGAAGCTCATGGTTCAGGTCACAGAAAGTGATTAGTGGCTGTTGGACCAGGCCAGCCTATTAGTCTGTCCTGTCACATGTCACATACACATCACATCATACATCTGACCATCATCTTCCCCTGCCTTCGGGCCTTCTGCAGCTGTAGCTGCTCCACTGTGGAGGTAGATGTATGGGTGATTTGTTAATCAGAACTTAGAAGTGAATCATGTCAACCTCACAGAAGCTTGGTATCCTCAAACCCAAGGATATGAAAACTCTTGCTCAGAAGGGTGAAACTCTTAAGACCACTTGCACTGCTTCATCAAATGCTGCTTGTATGTACACAGTACTTTGCCAGATCTGAGAACACCAGTTATTCTGAGACCACATATTTGCAAGGGCAGCTTCAATTTTCAATGTTTGGCATTCTACAATATTAATCCAGAAGCTTATTTATTTTGATATGATGTACCTATAATATATATGTATATACACTATTACACACCTAGAATCAATCATTGTCAATTGGCCAGGAATACTCATGTACCTACTACCTAGAGGGACTTGGAATGCAAAATGGATGATGATTAAAAGCATGGAAGGGATAAGGAAGGAATCACCACTTCCTGAACCAATGGGTTAGAGTGTGGGTCAAGTGGATGTGAGGTACAAACATTTTGAGGAAAGGTTTCTTGGACTGTCTGTTTGAGCAGCTTATACTGCTTGTTGCATGTTTTACCTTCAAGCACCAGCATCTCAATGGCACTGTGTAGGATATCCATGGCACCTGAAGTGTCCAGCACGTCTGCATTGTCCTCGACACCTTGGGGTTTGGCTTGTGAAACCATGATTCTTCCTGAATTCATGAGAGACATTGTTGGGGCAAGTCTAGGCCATATGGAACACCCACTTGTGGAAGCAAGATGCACCCTGAGGAGAGAGTAAGAGGCAAGAGACATGGATTTTGAGCCATTCTTTAAGGCAGCATAGCTGAAAAGATGGGGGATAATGTAAAATAGCAGACCATTATGTATACATGTAAGGATTTGATGAAATAGGATCAATTTTAATAGGTAAAGGAGTCTGAGGATAACAGGATACAGGGACAGAAGGAGGGAGGGAGGAAATGGATACAAGATGGGGCTAGGGTCATTGTTCTTTCTCAGTGGAAGAGATTAATCATCCCCTTCAACTTAAGGCCTTGCATGATTAATCCCACTCAAGGGTTGATATAACTGATTAATCAAATTAAACCATGATCAACAAATCATATTTTCTCCTTGCCTCAATAACTTTAGTTGAAGATATATTAATCTTATCCTAGAAATTCTGGGCTGATGATTTAATCCTGCACAAAGAGGAATCAGATTCCCCAATCACAATCCATGTCCAAGCCACTATGTACATTGGAATTTAAAGAAAATGAAGCTGAATTGGGACATCAGAAGGAGTGCACAGACAGCAAAGAGGGACTTACAAATGTAGGGTTTTCAATGGCTGCACAGTTTGGTCAATGAAAAACCATGCAATGAAATTGAGACTCACTTATGAACACTCCAACAATATTTGACTTTGGACTGGTTCAGCACATAGAACCTGTATCCCATTGGAAGGGTGTGTAGAGTCAGAAGGAGGGCAAGAGTGCAAAGCTAGGCTGGAAGGAGCATATGAGTGAGCATTGAGTGGAATGCAGGAGGCACAAAGGAGACACAACTTACATTTGAGGCCAGCCAAGGATTAGTTGTGTCATGATTGTTTTATTGTAAGTCCCAAAATGTTCAGCACAAATTGTTGATGGCTAGGACTTGATGATCGTACAGACTCAAGGGTAGTAGGAACAGTGTGCAAGTCTAAAATGGGTTGGTGGCTGCGAATAGGAGTAAGTGACATACAGTGAGATGAAACTTCTGCATACACACTTGCAATTACTCACTTGTGAATGCTTGATACCTAAGACTGGACAATGATTGTGGGCCTTCAAGCTTTGTAAAACAGTGTTGAAGTCAAAGTTGAATTTGGAGATCCATGACAGCTTGGGCAATGATGATTCTAACTGGTTTTCACAATTGCTTGGGCTGGCAGGGTCAGAAATGAAATGAATGAAAGAAAAAGTTAAGCAGACTTACTGTCATTCTCCCATTCCTTGCTACCAGAAGCACAAGTTGTGTAGTGCTTGAAGTGCAGAGGCCAACATATAATGTGTGACAGGAGAGTCACATGCTGTGCAGCTGCTGAACTTGAATTAGTCTAGCTTTCACTCAGTGCCATTGCTGTCTCATGATGCACCATAGCCATCTTGCACAGACATAGCTGTCCCACTCACCCTTTTGGAAGGATATGTTTTGACACTTCCTCAGAGTTTCAATTTCACCTCACAGATATTCCTTTTATTGTGCAATTGGTAAACATTAGAATGCATATATCCTACAGCAGATGTAAACTTCAATATGTTTACCATGGAAACTGTAACTAGCTGATTAGTGAGTAAATTCCTACCCAGTAAGTCCCCGAACCTCTGTGTTTCTTGTTGGTTGGACTTGTCCACTAGACTCCAAGTGGCAGGTCCAGATGGAAACCTTCAAAAAATATTTACTCCATGTTGAAATGCTATGACACACCTTGATGACTATGCCCTTGTGCCTATACCTCACATCCGAATTGCACAGTGGTGTGCTCAATATGTCAATCACTACCAAGGATTGAGGCTGTAAGCCTTGAATTTTCATTTCTGGACCATCCCCATTTACTGGAGTATTCTATTTCACTGCTGGGGAGTTGCTTGGAATGTGCAAAGCCACTATGCTCACAGCTACAATAAAGTGACAATTAATCTATTTTGTGTGCCAATCCCAGCATGAGCTATTTCAGAAACTATAGCACATTCTTTTTGTGGTAAGTGATTTCTCCTTTTGCTTTTTCCTGTATTCATGCTGGTGTGTGCGTCTTATTGCTGAAATGGAAGCTTCTGATGGATTTCCACCTTGGTGACGGCCTCTATCAATACACCATAAACTCAAGTGATAAGGACTTGTGTTTACTATATACAAGTGACAGCCCCATGTTACCTTGCATCATTTGAATTTATCTGTTGATCCATTAGATGTACTAGGTAACTGCTAACCTGTTACAATTTTTCTCCACCTCTGGGCTCAGTCTGTGTGATTAATTAGATACTATGGTATGTAAGTATGAATATTGTGTAGTTCTTATATAACCCAAAATTCAGTTTTGTTTTTTTTGGATTTTGTTGTTCCATTTAACTGATGAATCAGTCTGACTGACCTGTTGGATGATGGCATAATGCTAGTGATTAATTGGATGAGCGATATAGGCCTTCAGTTGACGGGAAATATTAATAATCTCAACCTAGACATCTGCACTGTTCTCCTCACAAATGAAAAATGTCACACTGCACCCAACCCTCACATTTTACTCTCTCAACTATGGAGTGGTAAAAAGCTGTGTCTCCTGGGCTTGGTCAACTTGCCATTTGTATTGTATAAAGTATGCAGTTTCATGATATGTACAAATCAGACAGTATGGGGTGATATTTTAAAATGATGTGCTCAACCTGCATAGTGTAAAACAGCTTCTTTCTCAGAATTACAACATGTATATAAGCAGGTTGCCAGTAGAAGGAAGAGAATTAGATAAAATTGGTAATGATGACTACAGACCCGCAAGCTTCCTCAGAGCCCAATTACGCAATGTCCTCCCCTCTGCTTCAATGCCATCCTCAGCGGGAATGGGTTCACCATTTCCCATTGCTAAACTACTCAAGGCACGCGCGAGAGGTTGCGTACCAATGATATAGGACTTTGCACATCGTCGCATCACAGGCGCCAAGATTGTCTGATACGAAAACCCGGGTGGAGGTCCTGGTTTGAGATGCTCTCCTTCGGGATCGACTAGACCGTGCTGCAAAGACACGTAAAGAAGGCGTGCGTTTCGAGAGCGCGTACAAATCATTTTCCGCGCGACCTTTGATTTTGGCATAGAGTGAGCTGCTGCTTTTTTCTGTCGGATCCGCCTGGAAGGGCTCATGCGTCAGTGGGTGGGACGGAGCGATGGAAGGAGGTGTACTGACACCCTCTCCCGAGACAAAGATGAATTTGAAAGGGGATGAAAGCGTGGAGAAGGCCGTCGCCGCAGCCATGGTGTAGTCATATGTGATCTACATGTATGGTATGGTAAGTGTTGGATTTTATGTATAGGAAAGCTACGATGAAAAGCGACCTTGATGTATTCACTGGATAATCCAGAACGTCAGTTGTCGTTGCTTTTGGAGCACACCAATGCAACTGTGCCGTGTAAGGCCGTCCCACTCAATCTCTGTCGACATCTCTCTGGCTAACCCCGAGGGCCCAGATACATCCTTCGGCGCCCTTCACCTGATCAAGCACCGTCTGCGGATACTGCGCGAAATCCTCGTGAATAAGCACCGTGGCTTTCGCATGTCCATCGGCTAGAGCAACGGGACGGCGAGCGAGAATCGTGAGGCGCGTTATGGAGGGCTCTGCCAGGCAGTGTTTGAGAACGGGGGCGCCGCATGTGCCCGTCGCGCCAGTGAGAATGAGATGCATGTTGAAATCTAAGAGAAAGACACAGTGTTGTTATAACAATACGAGATGTGACGTACGCGTCGTAAGTATTTTGTATTCGGCGCGGCTCAAGTTGGGTCTTTGGGATGCAGCTTCATCGGATCTTATGTATTTTTTGCTTGCCCCATGGGGATAGCCATGACCGGGGCCCTGCCAGTGAAAGGATGACGTGCGACCTCACGCGACTCACCAGGAATTGATGAAAGCAAGCCTGAAATAATGGATGGGTACACAATGAATAATGGTAAAAGTGAAATATTTGGATGAAGGAGGGGAAGGGAGAGGGGAAGGATGAATGGACAGATGAGGGATATGGGGATGGAGGGAGGAAGGGAATGGACTCCGGTGAGCTGGGGCTAGGGAGTGTCTTCACATTGTGCTGTTCTCCTCACAAATAAAAATAAGATAAAAATGTTACACCACACCCAACCTGCCCACAACCCAAAAAAATCTCTCACCGCTCATATATAGGGCACTAGTGGTGTGGTGTGGAGGGTGGGGGGAAGCGGAGGGAGAGAGAGCGAGAGAGATAAAGGAAGAGAGGAAAAGGGAAAGAGAACGAGACGGAGTGGAATAAACATCACGATGATATGCAGCCAACTCAAACCGAACTACATGTCGCACAGTGGCCTCCCGACACCGAGAAAGTTAACACCAGTTGCACAGCTGTTTTGAAGACGTCCGACTACCACGTACCTATTCGCAAGGACAGCTTCGACTCTTCTTAATTTTCGGCTCGGCATTCTAGAACTATTCTTTAGTAATCCAGAAGCTTACCTACAATGCATATTTCCCGGCCGCGATGTGATGCATGTATCTATGGTAATAATAATATACTCCACGCCCGGGAGCGCGAAATGGACTCTACATAGCGAAAGATTTACTGTCATCATGATTGGCCATGGAAAGGATGGGGATGATGGAAAGGGGCAGTCACGACGATTGATTGTGAAGGCGAGCTGGGGGCTAGGGAGTCTCCTGTATTCACGTCGTACTGTTCTCCTCACAAATAAAATAAAATAAAAATGTCACGCCGCACCCAATTGCGCAAAAAAAACACCCAAAAACCCCATCACATCCCTCAAGGTCTCACATCCACCCCAACGCATACTCACCCACCCATCCATCCCCCCCCCCAAAAAAAAAAAACCCCAACACCCTCAACCCACGCAAACCTCACCCTCAACCCACCAACCAACTCACACCAAACCCCACACTCACACATACACTCACACTCACACCCTCACACACATTCACCACTATTATTTCAAAAACGCGCAATATACAAGTGGGTCGGGTCGGGGGTACATACAATCAAAGCGCGGCGCATCGCATCGTGCGGTCGGTCGTTAGGGAGTGGTGTGGGAGGGTGGGGGAGGCGGAGGGTGGGAGAGGGGAGAAAGAGATGGAGAGAGAGAGAGAGGGAGAGAGAGAGAGAGGGAGAGAGAGAAAGAGACGGAGCGGAATGGAACGGAATGAACCGGAATGGATTGAACGAAACGGAATGGAATGGAACGGTGTGCGGTGCGGTGAGTGAGGTGTCGTAAGTGAGTAAGGCGGAGAACGTGAGCTGGGTGGGGAAAGTGAGAGAGAGAGATGAGTACATGGGGACATGGGCGCAGGCGGCGTGGATGTCGTTTGGTGGTGTGGAGGTGTGTTGGGTGTTAAGGTGGGTGGGTAGGTGGTCAGGTGGGTAGGTGGTCAGGTGGGATCAAGGTGGTCGGCATGGGATGTGGAACGGACGGGAGCATAGACGGGAACGGGAGCGGGATGGGAGTGGGAGACCGGTGCGGTGCGGGCGTGTGTGAGAGTGCCTGGGAGGGGGGCGCCCGGGAGTGTTGTGTTGCCTGCCCGTCTGCCTACCCGTCCGTCCGTCCGCCTCGCACCGCACCACCGCCCCCTCACGCCACCCCCCCTCACCTCCTCGCATACGCCTGCCCCGGCGACGACCAATGCCCGCCCTGCCCCTGCCCCTGCCCCCCCATATACCCCCCCGCACCCAAATAATGCGAATGCTGCTGCTGCTGCTGCTGCTGCGCGCCCTGCCCATGATGCCCCCCCTGCCCATGATGCGCATACATCCCCGGATCCAGCCCCACGCCCACACCCACATTCCCCAGCCCGACTCCAACCCCGCCGACGCCGACACCGACCGAGCCCGGCGCGGAAGAGGGGGGTGGTGGTGGCGGGTAGGGCGAGGCGTAGCCGCCGTGCGTGTGGTGGTGCATGGGCGGGAGGCCGAGGGCGGTGTGGGGCGAGGAGGTGGAGGGCGAGGAGGGCTTGCGGTGGGGCTGGGTGGGCGACTTGCCTGTGCCGCTGTGGGGGTGCTGCGGCTGGTCGGGGTTGCCGCCGCCGCCGCCGCCGCCACCGCCACCGCCGGGGCCGCCTCCGCCTCCGCCGGTGGAGGCGTTGGAGGCGCGGCGTGCGTGGGCGCGTGCGGGCTCGGGGTCGTCGCGGCCGGGGCCTACTACGCCGTCGTCGTCTGGGTGGTCGGCGTCGCCGTCTTTGTCGCCGCTGGCGATGGCGAGGCCGCCGGGGACGTTGCGGCCGGGGCCTGAGGGTCCGCCGCCCATGCCTATGCCGCCTGAGCCAGCGCCGGAGCCGGAGGTTGCGCGGCCGATGGGGGTGCCGACGGGGAGGGAGGAGGGCATGGAGCCGTGGGGCGCGTTGAGGCAGGCCTGGATGAGGTTTTTGCCTTCGGGCTGGGTGACGAGGGGCTGGAGTTTGGCGGTTGTGAAGGTGTAGACGAGGCCGGTTTCGGAGACGACGAGGAGGAGGACTTGGGTGCCGGTTAGGGTGGAGAGTTCGTAGGCCTGGGGAGGGTGTGAGTAAGGAGCGGGGAGGGTGAGTAAGGAGCGGGGAGGGTGAGTAAGGAGCGGGGAGGGTGAGTAAGGAGCGGGGAGGGTGAGGGAAGGAGGACGAAGAGGGAAGGAGGCGGGGGCGGGGACGCGCGAGGATGTCGTCGTCGGCATGAGGATGACGTCGCGACGACGACACGACGCCGCTGCCACGACGCCGCTGCCTCGACGGCGACGAGGCAGCTCGTGTCTGCCTCGCGTCCGCCTCGCCTCGGGATCGTTGGAAAGATCGGGCCCGATTAGGGAATTGTGGGGAAGGGAGAGCTTCGCGGACAAGGCGAGCCAGAAAAGGAAAGAAAAAAAAACAAAAAAAGAGAGAGGTGTCGCAGCGCACCTTTTTCATGATGCCGGCCTTGCGCTTGCTAAAGGTGATGTGTCTGCGGGACTTGTCCTGGATGAACTCGATTTTGATCTTGCGTCTGCCCGCCTTCTTGTCAGGCTTGCCGCCGCCATCGTCGGAGCCCTCGGACGCGTCTGAGCCGTTTTCGTGGTGGAAGGGATCTGGAGCGGGTGGGGTGAGTGGGGGCAGGGACGGGGAGGGGAGGACTGACCGGCAGCGCCAGCGGGGGCGCCATCACCGACATCGCTGGCAGCACGGGCGCGCTTTCTGCTTGGTGGGGGCTGCTGAGGGACGGAGGGGTCGTCTGCAGGAGACGGGGGCTGTGCGGGCTGGCCTGGCTGGGAGGCGAAGGGATACGGATTGGGATTTGTGGAGGGACGACGGAAAGACATGGTGGTGGTGGCTGGCTAGGAATACGCTATAAGACACGGGGACGACGAGGACGGACGCGGGGAGAGGATGGCCAGATTGAGAGGGAGAGAGCTGTGATCGCCTGAATGGGAAGCTACATTTCCTTTTGTTACGAATGCATATCAGACGCTCGTTCGGCACCTCCGGAACAGGTCCCCAGCCACCGCGGGGCCAGGGAGGGAGAGAACACGGGCGAGGCTCAGCGACGCTCAGCGACGCTCAGCGAGGCTCAGCGAGCAGCCAACGCAGATCAGCACTCTCCGCTCTCTCCTCCCTCCCTCTCCCTCTCCCCCTCTCCCTCCTCC
Organism: Ramaria rubella; assembly: GCA_015039355.1. Taxonomy (NCBI): domain Eukaryota; kingdom Fungi; phylum Basidiomycota; class Agaricomycetes; order Gomphales; family Gomphaceae; genus Ramaria; species Ramaria rubella. The sequence continues at coordinate 31,075 of MU134367.1, read as the reverse complement.
CCTCCTCTCTCCTCCGCCCTCGCTCCCCACCGCATCACGTGACTCGGCTCTTCCCTCACCCCGATGCTTCTCAGGCACACCCCCGGCGTCTGTGACTCACGAAAGTGGCACCACCGTGCCAACACTTTGTTCCCACACAGCCCCTGACCCCCAAATCCCCACCCGGCGCGTCCAAGCCGTCATGATCCCCCGGTCAACGCCCCCACCGTCCCCGCCCACTCCTCTCAGAACGCCCACAGCTGCCCTGTGCGTCTCGGTGCGTGTGCTGAGCCCCGATCGCACCGCGAGCCTCGATCGCCCCACGCTGCCCTCCCGTCACTTGCCGTGATCTCGATTTCCCTCGTGCTCCCCATCTCGTCCATTGCCTATCTCGTCTCTCCTTCCTTTCCCGTCCACCACTTGCCTTTCCCGTCACAACGTACGTACCGTCAATCTCCCAAATCAAACATGGCTCCCGGCCGTGGGGCCCGCAATATCCCATCTTCGCGCTCTATGCCCACCGCAGACTGATGGGCTCGTTCCCTGAGCCTGATGCACGCATCACCCGACCCCGACCCCGACGGAACAGTCTGCGTGCGCAGTACTGTAAGACCCCAACGTCACACGCTTTGCGTGGCTGCACTCGTAACACGGCTCGGACTTTTGCTGTGCTCTAGGCTGTGCTCTTGGCTATGGTGCTACGCTCTGCTATGCTCCCGCTCTCCTGCTATCCCACACCTCCAAACCACGGAATCCCATACATCACCGCGCATCTCCCATTCAATACCATCCGCTTCAGCCCTGCCCCGCACATCCTCCCCCACCATTATAATGAAATACCGTCAACCCAATTCGTACCCCCGAGATGACGGTGATCGCACCCAAGCACCCAATCTCCCAGGCCCAGCTCAAAGCACCGCAAATCTAAATCTCAAAACTCAAACCGCAAACTCAAAACACGAACACAAACCCCGAATCCAGCTGTAGATCCCCAGTAAACATCCAGCCCAGACGCCACGCCCCAAACACCACGCCCAAACTCAACTCCCCACTCATTCCTAAATTCTGCCCAAGAACCCATAGCCCAGTCCAAATCCAACATGCCCATGACTCCCAAACCTCACAACAAAATCAAAATCAAAAAGCAAACAAAATCAAATCAAAAGCAAGAGCAGAATCAAATCAAAATCAAAATCAAAATCAAAAATCAAAAATCAAGACAAAATCAAAAGCAAACAGAAACAAAATCAGAAACAAATCAAAATCAAAAACATAAAAGAAGCATCATGATTAAATTAGCATTCCCCACATCATCATCACCAACCAAAACCCCGGAGGACTCACGAAACGCACATGTAATGTACCTCAAAAGAGTCCGGAGCTTGCGTCTAGCGCTTCCGGGACAGGGTTTCCCAGCCTGGACACCTGGACACTTGAACACCGACGCGAACACCTGAACGCCAACGCCAACGCTAACACACCCTGGCACGCACACGTTCTACCCGTGATCCGTACCTCCTCCGACCCGTGACTCTACTTCCAAACACTTAACACTGAACGATGCGCACGCACCCAACTTTAGAATTTGAGCCTTGCGCCTCGAGCCTTTGCGTGCGCACCTACGCTTGATCCCCGCCCCCGCCGGCCCTGGGCCTGGCCGCAGGGCGCAACAGTGCTGTCAGGCCTCAGGTCTCAAGTCTCAGGTCTCGGGTACAAGGTCTCAGGTCTAAGGTCATGAGTGGCAGGCTTCGAATTCGAATTCGAAGCTGAGATGCGCGCGCGTGTGTTGTGTGTTCGGGGTTTTATATAGGTGTTGGATATATTGAGGAGGGATGGGGGTTGTGGGTGTCGTGGTGTATTTTAATATTCTGGACTTTTGAGATAGAGTGGTCATATTATGGTTTGCAGTGACCGAGTGAAAGTCAAGGCTACGGTACTACTATAACTCGCGACTCGAAGTCTGCTGCTGCACCATGGCTTGCCTCAAATTCTCAACATACCTAAACTTGAATTATGTATGTTACCGTGACAGTACGCATTTCAAGTTGACACTACCTAGGCCTCGAGTCTCGACGGACCTTCCTTCAAGTTCTCCCAAGACCTCCCCATTGCAAGCCCGACCGACCGTCGACAGACTGCCGACCCAGACTCGGACCCGCACATACCTGTGACACATTAATGTAAATATTATTCCCGCCGGACCCATCGAAATCTCGATACGCAAAGTCGACTGTCTGAGTGAGCTCGCCATGCACTCGGAGTCTGCACCATGGCTTCAAAGCTTCAAAACTCCATTTCAGATTCTTGACGCACGTAAACTTGAATTGTGCATGTATGTACGCATCATGATTTCAAGTTGACACCACCTAGCCCTCGAGCCTCGAGTCGACGGACGTTCTCCCAAGCCCGACCGACCGCCCGACCGACCAACGGCCGATTTGAATTCAGACCCCACCCACATGTCCGTCCATTCATACCTTAAATATTCCCGCCGAACCCCTCGAATCTCAATAAGCAAAGCAAAGTAAAGTAGTACATACTCGACTCGGACTCCCGAACTCGCCGTGGCCAAACTATGTATGTATGGAAATCACAGCACACAATCGCAATCGTAATCACATATTGACCGTGACAGTCCACGTGAATGTAATTAATCGCATCGCACCGCATCGTATCGCATCGCATCTCATCAATGTAATCTCATCTCCTAAGAGCTCAGTTCAGCTCATCACATCACATCACATCATATCTCAGCTCAGCTCAGTCCATCTAATAATGAAAAAAAGAAAAAGAAAAACTTGAAGAAGAGCACAAGGACGAAGATGGGGACGGGGATGAGGATGAGGACGAGAGTGCTAGTGAACGTGGACACTGCAGGGCATTAAACATGACTCCGAGTCTGATCGGAACATCTCATCAGTTAGTAAACACCCCAGCGTTGGCACTTAAGCCGGAGGACGAGGATGAGGACATCTTCAATGGAACGAGCTGAGTCTGTGCAATAAACAGTAACCGTATAATACTCAGGCCCCCCTCCTTCTACCAATATCACAACAATAGATCAAGTATTATACTATTAATACCATTTCCGATATACCAACGGATCCAGATACCGTGACACTCACCGCCACCGTGACCGCCGCCGCCGCCAGTGCCACCCGGATCCTACTAGTAGAATTCCTGCGACATAGGCTGTCTATCTCACTGCGGGCGACCACTGGCACTGCTGTCATAATTAATCTACATAAATCAAGTCACTGCTATAAATTCTGCTCGGGCTATCGTCAGTTCAAGTTCAGGCTGAGGCTCACTGGCATAAGCTTCGAGTTCATCTGGATCCGACGCACGTATACAATGTGAATTATATATACACGCAGCCCGAGGCTCACTGGCAGCTGATGCTGATGACTCGGAGTCCAACTTAAGCTTAAGATCTCGGAGTCCCTTGATCCTGATCCCTCAACTTGAATCCCTCACTGTAATGGATTCCTCCCTCACCTGCATCACAACAGCATCATTAACCGCACCATACTAGCAATCAACTTGAATGTTCAATTCTAGTGCCAGAGAATTTTTTACATGCACATGTAAACAAGAATGCGATTCAGAACACGCGCAAAACCAAAAACAACTTGAAAAAAAAACAGGAATACGAACAGAAGTATATCGAAGCAGCATTATTGTAATAGGTATATCAACACGTGAGCAATCCTAATCCTATTCCCAATATCAAAACAAAAACAACAAAGCAAAACAAAACAAACAAAAGGGCCAATTCGATTGGATCCTACACACTGGCAGTATGATATTGCCAGTATTCGCTTCGCAGATTTGGACGCGTATCCACACTGAAGTTCATTCCTCATTCGTTCACTAGAGATACTATAAAACTTGCGGTCACGGTCCGGCCAAGGTACCACCTTTACGACGGTAGCCGGCGGCCCCCAGCGGCGCGGGCACTCTGAATCAAGCTGGCAGCACGTACTCAGACTCAGCACAATGTTGCAACTGCCCGCATTACTTACAAGCCTGATCACGCAGGACCCCCTGACAATCCTTACAGATGCCTGATCTGGAAAATTCCTTGAAATTCGACGAAATTCAAGTTTGCCCGGACGAAATTCCTGTCATGTTTTTTTTTTTGGTTTTTTTTTGTCGGCTCTCCTGCGCGCTAAACAACAAAAAGCAAGATTTTTTTTTTGGTAGCTCTCATGGGTATGCATCTTCCCTCCCAAGTATGGAGGGGGGTTCACTGATACCGTTCTCGAGATAGCTGTTTGAAAACCGTCTGAAAATGCCCGGATGGCGAGATCACCCATCCATAGGGATTATCAGGGGTCCTGATCACGCACGATTCAGAAATAAACACGCCAAGGTACATACCGGCTCGCGCGGATGATGCTCGCTCAGCGCTGCCAGCCAGGCAGAGTGTGCGTGCGGTACGGTGCGTATCTCCGGATCCTGTCTTCCTGCGGGCGAACCATCATGATCAAAATAGTATTAATAAACTGTAACACTTCTGCCAAGTAGGTATGTATCATCTGACATCAGCCCTTCACTTCTTCTGACGCATCAGTGTAGTTGAAATGATGCACTTGATCAGGCCTCAGGCTCGTGGTGACGTCGGGGTGCACCGCATGACTCCTCTGCCAATTCTCACTCAGGCTTGAAGTCGCTTGGCTCTAAAGTAAAGCTTCAAGTTCACCCCAGCCTCCCTCCTTTTCTCCCTTAATCCCTCTCATAGTCCACCCCGAACTCACAACGTGGCAGTCATAACTCACAACTCACACCGGCACTCACTCACTCACTCTCGCAATCAATGCAATCATTAATAATCTCATATAATCTAATCCAATCCAAACCTGAGCATCGACACGCGCGTAGTAATCCCAATAATATCAAAACAAGATCCTAGTATCATGCATGATATTACCTCGTAGATCCGCACCCGACCCGAGCATTCTTCCTAATCAATCCAGGCAATAGCGGTTCAATATGAGTCCGAGTCCCCCTTGTCCTCAGTCCCCAGTCTTCCTAATCATTCCTTGCTCGACATTCCATTCCATGCCTCCTCCCCCCCCCGGTGCGGCAATTCACAACTTGAATTTTGAATGCAATCCATCGAACCCAACTTAAACACAGGCCACCAACTTTAAATACATGAGTAGATTCTAGATCCGATCCCGATCGAGCAGCGCGGCAACTTGTCATTCCTGATTAGCATAGATATTAGATATTAATATTACCAGCGAGCGCCCTGAATCTTCATCCGCTCACCATAACCTGTACACCTACGCAGTATCCTATCCACCCTTCACAAGCACTCCCCGACATCCCCGTGAGCTACACTCCCATATACGCTGACGACCCAGACGTACTTCCACCCCAAACCCGAACATAGATCCCGACCCGCTCCCACGCTGATGATGCCAATAAAGTTATGAATCGATGTTGATGGTCAGTAGGTACCTAGCAGCGTCGCACTGCATGCAGCAGCCAGCACTGATCTCCAAGTCCGTCAGCGAGCAACCATCACTCCATCAGTGCACCATGGTCCATCACAACAGCAGCAGCAGAAGCGGAGCAACATTCTGTTATAAATATGTAGGTATTAATATTAATTGGCGCAGGCCGCTCTCCAGCGCGTTGGTGTGAATTTGAGTTACGACGTTTATATTTGCAAAAAGAGGAGAGAGAGAAAAAAAATAGGATCGATATTTCGGTCACCGGTGCAGGGGTCTCCATAACTCGGAGGGTCTGGCAGAGCCTCGGTGGCTGCGACTGTGACTTTTGGACGGATTGGATTGGACGGGGTTTGTGGTCTAAATCCGAGTTGCGTTAGGGAGGTACGTATATCATGGTGAATTTTTTAGGCAGTGGTGAGCGCACCGTGCATGGTCACGCGAAGCGAACGTCCCCACGACGCCATTCCAACCTCCAGCCCACGTATTACGCTCCTTGTCATCTTCACACTCCCCCCGCACTCTCCGACCGAACCTTACGCCATACCACTAAATCACACAGCCCGAGCTTATAATATCACCCCCTTCTCGTATCGTCTCCGTCCCTGGCTCTACAGCAGCGAAAGAAGCCCCGCTGTTTATTTCAATAATCGTAAATTGCGCAATTTAGCCTCATCCGAGTCATACCAGCTGCTTCTTCAATATTCCACCAGGCGGCGTGGACAGGATTCAGAAGCACATCGTGAGCCTGAGGAGCGAGGAACAACAAGAAAGAAAGAAAGAGACCGGGGGGGCTAAGCCTGCTTCCTTCTCCTTGCCTAGATCGTTCCTTATTCTTCTTCAAGTTCGTCGACCGGCACCCCACTTGCTGCTCGTTTGAAATGGAATAGGACCACGGGACAGGAAACTTCCCCTCTTTCGTCCCCTTCGCTCCCTGAGGCTGTCCAAACTGGAACCTGGGGCACCGCCACAGATTCGAAATGCGTTTTTCTTTCACATGTCGAGGGTTGTGGTTCGGAACTTCCGAGGTAGGAACGAGGTTCCCGCGTGCGGCTGTGATTGCAGTGTGGACGTACTTAGGTACATGTTCGATTCCATTCCCCTCAGGCTCGTCTCGTCTGCGGCGCAGTGTAAATTAATATAACACCCCCCCCCCCCCTTTGAACTGTCCCCGCCTGTGAGAAAGGGCGTTCCATCTCGAATTCCAACGCAACGCACATCCGAAGACCGCATGACCAGTGCCACAAGTGCCACAAAATCCACGCTCTATCGGTGCATAAATATGCTTCCACGATAAGGAATTAACAGTCTTTGATCCTCTTCCCAATCGGCGGGAGATAAAACAGGTTCAGGAGCGATTTAGAAGCAGATCGTGACAGGCGCAATTCGGACGCACTGTGGGGTGGGAGAGGATTTCCACTGATCCGATCCAAACTCTTCTTCCGCCCTTGCGGATAATTAAGTCGTGATAAGGCCGTGATAAAGTTAAAAGCGGTGGCATGCCGTAACTGATCACGATGGCTACCGCGAGGGTGAGCGTGGGCCTAAGTTGCGCGGTACCGGAGGTGGTTCGTATGGGACAATGCCATCAGAGTCGAAGTTGCTCGGCAGTCTGAACGCGACAATGGGGCAGACGCGCATGAAAGTCAGTACGTTGTCATGACATTCAAGTTTTAAAGGGAAAATTTATTGTTTTTATTATGTTAATTGGTTGATACGCACTTTAGGTTGAGCTCGGTGAAAGCGTAGTAGATGGCTTCGCGCGCGAGGCCGTAGCGTAAGAGGTACTCGGAGGGAACGCCCCAGCCAAGGAGGTCAAGAATGATAGTTTTTGCTTCAGAGAATTCTTGTGCAGTCACTGTGTAACGCGATGAGCTGTTCAAAATGATGAAAAATTAGGGAACTCACTGTGCAATGAGGGGCGTACATGCACGTGCGTGGGATCGACTGGTGATGCGACCGGGAGCTGTGCATGTGGCATCGAGACGGTGGTATCATCGGAAATCAGCACTGGCGTTTGTGATGTACAGTCATCGTTGGATGACGCGGACTCAGAATCGGGCACAGTGCTCGAGTTTGCAGTGGTAAGTTCACGTCCGCGGTCGGATTTTAGCTCTTTCTCTGGTGCCAGGTTTGATTGAGGGCAACTGCGACCTGAAAAATCTACAGAATCCTGGGGGCGATCAAAACTCAAATTGAGGGGTGGATCCCGCCCTTCGAGTCGCTTTCCAGCGCCGTGCACGCCATCATAGGCAGGCGGCGCCGCAATCGAAGGCGGCCTGGGAATGCTAGGCTCTCCCTTCAGGGGAGGTGAATGCCTCACGCTCGAAAGCCCGGGGAGAGGCTCCGGCTCCGCTTCCCAATCCTCTTGTATACCCGTGGCTTGAGCAGCCTGGCTACCATTGCCATGATGGTCTTCCACTCCTTCTTCTGCAAATCTCACCCATAATTCTGAGTCTGGGGTCACTCCTTCAGAATGGTCACTATTTGCCCGAGATACCTGCTGCTTAGTTCCGGACCGCTGCGACTCGTTCCAACATGGGGCGGGTGAGCCGGGCCTGCTCGATGCTATAGAAGAATCGTCACGAGCGTCATAATCATAAGAGACCCCACCACCGGAGTCTTCAATACTGCCACTGGAAAGCTCAACGCCGTGAAGATTTTCATTTCCCAATGAACTAGGGTCCGATGCGCTCTGCATATGTATCCCGGGCGTCTCGGACTTAATTTCAAAAAGAAAAAAAGACTAGAGCGTGGAATGTCTTCCTTCAGGGTATGCGTGCAGTGCAGGCTTACGGGTATTAAAGTTGTTGCCAGAGAGCGGGTGCAAAATTGTGGCGTTCAATGAAGGGCGCGGCTGAGGGCAGACGCCGGTGCTTGTGCGGAGCTCGAAACCCCTTCATCACGAGCACTCTGTGTTGCATACTTTTCAACTTCAAATCATCTTCTATTCTTCTTAGACCCCTTGAAAACAGACAGTATTTTTAAAAAAATTTATCCATCACGCTGGTATCTACATCATGACGTCTCAACCCTCGTCCTTGGAACCGTCCAAAGTCACCGGAAAATTGAAGCAGGCCCAAGGCACGGTGTATCAAGTTCGCTCTTCGCTTCCGTTATTACATTCCCGGTTATTATTTGAACACTAAGACGCGTTCAGGCGATTGGCGCAGCTACTGGAGGAATAGAGTGGACAAAGGACGGTGAGAAAATTCAGCAAGACGGAGCAAAGGAAGTGGATGAGGCGCGTGGTGTCGCACAACGAGAAGCTGTTCGAGATCGTCTTTATGGGAAGGCTCAAAGGTACCCAGTCCCTGATTCCTCCGGCTAAGATCCGGGCTTCAAAAGGGGGTGATTTGCATTTTAATTTACAGTGCGTGGGGCATGGTGACAGGCGACCAGGACAAGCAGACCGAAGGTAATATGAGAGCTGAGAAAGCGGAATGGAAGAGTGCCATTGCTGATGGAGAGCTTCCGACCGTAAGCGCAGAGCGGATGGAGGGCAAGCTGGAGAGGTGAATATTTTGTATGTGAGGGCGATAAGCGAGCTAACGACCATACCGCCAAGTGCCCTCGGCATGGCTACTGGAAATCAAGAAAAACAGAGAGAAGGTAATATTAAGGCAGAGAAGGCAGAGTGGACGAAGGGATGAGAAGCAGCCAAAGGTTATTCTAGGTTTGGGCAGGTTGTTCGCACGTCGCCGTGTGCCTCGATGATTAAGATGCAGAAGGAAATATTAATTGCAGAGACGTCGTACTCGTTTTAGCCTGCTCATGGGGGTCTGCCTCGGAGCTCCCCAGGCTGGCAGCGGGGACACGGGAAAACTCGGATTCCCATAGAAGTGTGTCCTAATATGTATATATAATCTGCAGAATCCAGGTTGGTGATCGACTAAGTGTCGCCTTCGGCGATGAGCAACGAAGAAGCGGGAAGACACGAGAAGTAGCGAAAGGTTATACAAAGTTTGGGATGGTTGTTCTCACATCGCTGCATCAGTTCATAGATTTTTGGACCCTCAGTGAAACAATTCGTGCATAGAAGTTTTATATTTGTTTCCCTCTCCGTCCATTCATAAGACCCAAAAATATGCCATGTAACTCTGGCTTAGTTGGACATCCTGAAAGATTGCTCACACTCCAATAATCTTTCTGCCACCTTTCGGAGACTATTCTCGTCTACATTGGCAATAGAAAACCTGATCCACCTGTCGTTGCCCGTCGTACCTTTTGCGGCTACAGCTCCTACTTCCGAGATAAGGGTTTGACTGTTTGGTGTAAAGAAAGACGCGGGAAGCGTCGCAACGCCAAATTCTTTGGCGAGCTTCATGCTGACGTCGAGGGCAGATACTCCTTCTAAGGGGTGTTGTACGAACGCATAATAAGCCCCGTGGGAGCCAACGATCCATCCCGGTGGGAGAATAGATTTAAATACTTCGTGGCGTTTGAGGAGAGCCTCGAGACTCGCACGGATGAAGGGGCGTAGCTTCGACAGAAGAGGGTGCAGAGCCATTTGGATCGGTCGAGGGGGGCAAATCTATCGATACCACGTGAGCATAGTAAGATAATGCGACATCGCCCGATTTCCTTGCCTGTATGTTATCCAGCACAGTATTAACATGATCAAGAAATTCCGGAGAAGCTACAACCGCACCAAGGCGGTGTCCAGGGACGCAATAACTCTTGGAGAATGAGAATAGATGAATGAAATTCGCTCTCCATTCCCACCCTGCCATTGTGGATGCTGCTGGACTGAAAAGTCTGTGAGGCAGTCCTGAGGGGACCAAGTCCCTATAGGTCTCGTCAACCACAAGCGCGACGTCATGTTCTTTGGCAAGCTTGGCAAAAGAACATAAAAGATCGGGAGGATATATGGCTCCTGTCTGCAATAAACTCTCAAATCAATGGCAAAGCGGAACTGCAGCTCAAAACGAACCGGATTATTCGGGGTGACGAGGACGATTGCTCGAGTGCGCGAAGTAATTAATTTATTACATTCAGAAACAGATGGTAGAAACCCTTCTGACGCATGGCATTGCAGAGGCACGGTACGAACACCGAGCGTCTGTAAAACCATCCTGATGAGAGTCACATAACTTCAACGATTATATGGGAAGGAAATGCAAACAAAAAAATTACTGATGATTGAAGTACCTACATAGGTATGATATGTCAATACTCAAAAATTGAAATATCTCCAACATACCAAGGGACAGGAATAATCATTTCATCCCCAGGCTCAGCGAGGGTTGTTGCCACAGCTACATAAGCCATATTGCATCCCGCGGTAAGGCTGACATCACCATCAGTAATGTCAGCGTCGTCTCCGTAAACAACTTTCATTTCATCCACTAAGGCCTTCCGCATGGCTAGCTCTCCACCCGTGGGTCCGTATCCACAATACAAAGGGTTGCGAGCGGCCTCTCCTACTGCATTTAAAACTTCTTGTGGAGGAGGTATGCCTGGAACACCCTGCGACAAATCTATGAGCGGTCTAGAGGATGTAGGAACGTATGCTGCACCCCATGCTTTTGCAAGAGGGATTCTGGAGGAACCTGATCATTCAACAATATGCCTAGGAGGTAATAGGAGGGCTCACGGAGGAGGTGGGGTCGATTTGACTGTACTTGCCAATCTGAACCTCAAGGCAGCCATTGGAAGATGCACTGTGACCCGGCGGATTGCGGTCCGATAGCGTAGTCTCCTCGTGCTCAAGATATTACTTCTTATATTCAAATCGGCAAATCGACGCTTGGACCGTCGACAGAATGTTGCACGCCTGGAGCTCTCGTCCCGCTTTATCTCAACTGAAAAGGCTGGTTAGGACACCACGACAACTTCAACTTGAAGTTGGCGCCCGACGCTCCGCCAATTCTGGGCCAAACCCCACGGACCGTCATAGCTTTCTCTTTTTCGCTGTTTTCTCTAGCTCTGTGGTCAGCGGCGTACTTGGCTATAAGTTGTCCAAACGAGATGATTTTGCTAGTCACAATCTTGGGCGACACGACTACTTGGAATCTCCGAAATATGGTTCTCCGCAGGATTTTGAAAAAGGGATCAGCGAACTTCGAGCCGCGTTCGAGCCGAGAAATATTGTATCGACTGACAAGGAGGTGCTGGAACTTCACGGTTTTTCGACAATGAATTCGTATCATCCAGGTTTGCGGCTTTACCTCTTATGTAACAATCAGGTTACCTGTCAAATTTATAGGGCATCCACATAGCGTAGTGGTGCGCCATCCTTGTATAAAATACACATTCTTTGACGCCGTTCCGCGTAGGTCTTTGTAGAGAGCACGGAGGATGTTGTCCAGGTTGTCAAGGTTGCCAATCAATACAAGATGCCCATAGTAGCCTACTCCGGAGGAACGAGTCTAGAAGGCCATTTTATTGCGGTAGTGTGAAATGTATGATTGTTGGCATCTACTCATATTACCCCTTTCAAAAGCACCCGGTAGGCGGCATATGCGTTAACCTTGCCGGGATGGACAAGATCATCCAAGTCAATGGTGGATAACAGTCGTATTACTTTGACCTCGCCGCACGATTGACCTCGTCTTTCAAATAGAAGCGGATAGTGACATACTTGTGCAAGCTGGTTGTCAATGGCAAGACATCAACGCGACTTTGAAGGAACATGGTATGAATTATCCGTGTTTCCATTGAACTTGATCTCCTTTCTATTTTTTATGTCAGGCATACCGCTATTCTTCCCTGTGAGTTGCGCATAAGCTGGGTTTTACACTCGTTTTTGATTTAATCCTAGCTCGACCCTGCTCCCGGTGCAACAATTGGCGGTATGATAGCCACCGGTTGCAGTGGTAGTGCGTAGTTACAGTGATGAGATGAGATCCCACGGGAGACTAATATACAAAATTCCTTAGCAAACGCTGTGCGATATGGAACTGCGAAGGGCGAGTGGTTTTTAAATGCAGTACGTAACAGGCATTCTCTAATTTCTTCATTCTGGATCATCGTCTGCAGACGGTTGTTCTTCCTTCCGGAGAAGTTATAAAGACTAGAAGAAGAGCCAGAAAATCCTCAGCTGGGTTTGATACGACCAAGTTGTTTATCGGCGCCGAGGGTACACTGGGCATTGTCACTGAGGGTTCGACAGCTCATGACAATCAATGTCACGATATTGATGATAATTTATCATGGTTAGCTACTCTGCGGTTAGCTCCGTTGCTCCCAACCACCGTTGCGGTAGTGCAGTTTCCCGACGTACGGAAAGCTACTGAGGCTGTTAGAGAAATGATAAACAGTGGCGCCTCGATCCGTAGGTATCCAATACATAACAAAAGTGTCAGAAATCTAATTCTAGGCATACTAAGAGTGTGTGGAGCTTTTGGACGACAAACTCATGCACGCGACAAATAAGTTTGGAGCGAGGTATGACTCCACACCATCCATGAATGTGTCCTAGTTATAGTATCACTCAATGTGGTTCTTATAGTTCCAGAAAATGGCCAGAGAAGGACAGCCTTTTCATCAAACTACAGGGATCATCGGCAGCGGAAATCAAGGAGACCTCAAGGGTTGTGAAGCTCATCGTTGAAAAGCACGGTGGAACGGGATATGAGCTTGCAAAGACGCCAGAAGAGGCCCTCGATCTGTGGGCAGACAGGAAAAATGCACATTTCTCAACAATTGCGCTACTTCCAGGATGTCAATCTTGGCCCACAGATGTGTGGTTCGTGCAGAGCGGCTAGACCTGTACTTGTTTCAAACAAAACCTATTTCCAGCGTTCCCGTTTCGAGCCTTCCGACGCTCATTTATGAGGTTTGATCTGGAACAATACTTCATCTTACCTCCCCTGATCGTAACTTTTCCGCAGACCAAGAAGGATCTGGAGGAGAGCGGTCTCACAGCAACTATGGTAGGCCATGTGGGCGACGGTAAGCATCTGTTCTCGAAAGCCAGACGTCAGTCATCTGACAACAGAAGTAGGTAACTTCCATGCGCAAATGCTCTTTGAAGGGCCGGAGGACTTTGAGAAGGCTCGTAAAGTATCTGATAGAATGGTTCAGCGTGCTCTGGCACTGGACGGTACATGTACGTCTCTGTTTTCTTAAGACAAAGTGGGCCTCCGTATTAATAGCACTGAGCAACCACTAGGCACCGGAGAACATGGCGTAGGTATTGGAAAGAGGAAATACCTGAATGAGGAACTTGGTTCCGGAACTGTGGAACTTATGAAAACCATAAAACGGACATTGGATCCATATAACCTGTTCAATCCCGGAAAGGTCTGTTCATTTGAAATCCTTCAACGGATTCTGATACAATGTTTTAAAAGCTATATCCTGATGCACTGAAAGAAATCCCAAAAGATTGATCAGTCGCTTATGACATGCAATATAATCACCATAAGAACATGAGAAGTTGCATGGTCTTTTTGGGATGTATCCTTGGCTTAGTGCCCTTTTGTCATCTCTTCGAACCAGCTCCAAAGCCTTTCTCCTGTTTCACGGTTGTGAGTCTCTTTGCGCGCGCTTCCGATCTGTGCCCAAGGTATAAGATACTGTATAGCTCAGGTTAGTTTATGACATCTGCAAATGTCCAAACTGCCTAGAAACGGCGGTAAAAGGAAGCTGGAACACACCTTTCCATTGAAATCCCTGCCCTCTGGGGACGTTCCTGCGTATAACGGAGTCAAAGCACCGTACGGAGTATCCCACAATAGAATTTTATCCAGCACCCAGGCCTTGGCACCCGTATAGTGCCTCTGAAGCTCGCTTCGAATTATACCTGTCGAAAAGTACTATTAACACGCGAATAGCAAATATCTGGTATTATCTCACCTGGGTTGAGAGCCGTCGAGACAATGCCTTGATCGCCATATCGTCTCGCCAATTCATGTGAAAATACGACATTTCCCTTAAGAACCTTTAACGATTCAGTTATATCACATAGGTAAATGCACTTACAAATTTGCTGTGATTATACAATTCCGTTAAACTCCTCTCCTTTCGAGCAGGCTTTTCCTCAAGAATGTCCCACCAAATACCATCGGCCAGTAAATGCGATGAGGACGCCAGATTTACCACACGGGCCTTGCCATCATTTGAGGATTTTGCCCCAGCGAATAAGAGAGGAAGCAAAAGGCGAGTAAAATAATAATGCCCTAATGTGGAGGCAAGAATTATTGCAAGAGTCAGCGCATCGGGATTATCGGCTCACCCAAAACGTTGACCCCAAATTGCATGTCAACACCTTGTTTGGTGGTTTGTGTAGGTGGCTCGGCAAGACCTCTATAGTGTCGGTTTAATCAAGCGTCGATACATTGGATTGTCAAAGAAACAAACGCGTTGTTGAAGAGCACGTGTAGCGCTGTTTCCTTGCTAAGCAAAAGATGTCGTATCAGTTGAAAAGGCGCAGATCCATCTTTCTGAAAATAGATAAGGTTTACACACCCCTTAAATTCTTCCACCGATGCCTTGATGGAATCGAGGTCTGCAAGGTCTACTTGTAGAAAATACCCCAATTTTCCTGTTTCCTCCTGCAATCTTTTAATCGCAGCTTGAGATTTCGTCTCGTTTCGTGTAGCCACGTATACTTTAGCATTTTTTTTTAGTAGTTGCTTTTGAGTCTTTCAGGACACATGGCAAAATCCAACAACAAATGGCAAAGTTTACCTTGACTACTTCATAGCCAATTCCAGTGTTCCCTCCTTATAACTTGGGTAAGATCCGGTGTTAGATCATAGACTACACCTTTCGACTCACCCGTCACTATTATGACTTTGCCTGAAAGATCTGGTACGTCTTTCTCCGGGTCATAGCTCGTTTTGCTAGGCCATGCTTCACGGACGAGCGACGCGATGATTCCCATGGTGAAGGGTGGAAGGTTGAAGGATCAAAACGTACTCGCTGTTATAAAGAGAACAAGAACTTGCGTGGCATTGAGCGAGTTCTATGTAACTTATATAACGCGGAGTCAAGCTTGACTAACTTCGGGGTTCGGTCACGGATGCCAAATAAGCCGACAGATCATACCACGGGTAGTTGTACTGTGCCTGACATACAGCACAAACCTCCTTAGTGGATGTAATAGCCTAGTTGTAGGGAAAAGTAGTACAACACTCTACATCCATGCATAGACACGGAGTTCGATACTTTTGGTCACAAACACAGGCAATGATATCATCGCGCATCCCCGTTCACGATTTCAGTCCCATTCTCTACTACTTCAGTTTGCCCAGCTTTGCCCATAGCGGCACCCAATGCTTGTGTGCGGAATGCCAATCCACGGGTCTTTTCGATCACAGTCTGGTAAACTGGTAGCGCTGGTCGGTTGATCTCAATAACATTCTAATGCAGAGTATTAGCATACGATCGGCATTCCAGCTTAGAGAATCTACCTTCTCCAAATCAATGCGGGCATCCGCCCCCATTCGCGTATCCCTTATGAGGTTGACGATCCACTTTTCACCATCCTCTCGTGACAAATTCAAGCGTTCCGAGAGATCTCTAACACAGGAATCAGCCTGGGCTGCAACAAAAAGGGAAATACTTACGCAATGTCGATCCTTTGATGTATCCGACAGTACGCTTCGCTGATCAAGTATCTTGCATTGTCTAAGAATTCGTCCGCGAAACTGCCAAGGAAAAAGTCATCTCCAACGATTTGTTCCGCTTTGGTAAGCTCCCTTTGAGCACCCTCAAAGTCGAATTCGATGTAGAGCTCTTTCAAAAAGCTCGTAACGGGATCCATATACTGGTACTCCTCCATCTGGATCACTTTAACGACTTCGCGAATCGCATGTCGTAAACGCCCTGACATAGTGGCAGATACCTTGCGTGACACAATTGCGGCAACAGTGAGATAACGAAGAATCCATGGACAAGATGTTTGAATGGTATTGAGGTAAGTGGGGGATAAGAAAGTCTCAAGAAGCAATGTGCGACCTTCAGGATGGTTGAAGTAGACGAACAATGACCAATGGAGAAGCCACGTCCGGGATTGCAGTTGAGTAAGTGCACTAGCCACTTCTCCACCGGGTCCGGAGAGAGTTGATGCAGATACTGCTCGAGAATCAATCGCTTCCCGTAGAGCATTAAGCTCTTCGAGTGCTACATCCCATCTTCCAGTCAAGATGTCGGACGCGAGTTTTCCCCAATGAGCAGAAAGATTAAGGTCTGAATCTGTAGATAGAACACGGAAGTGGTAGAGGTAATCTGCGGCTCCACTGTAGTTGCCGCATGTGTATTGGAATTGCCCGAAGTTGTAAAGGACCGTAATTTGCTCTAAAGTTAGCTTTGGAGGAGTAAGGGATATGTGTGGCAATTTATATAGGCACGACGCACTCCAAAGTGGTCCTTCAGGTATTGCAAGTTTTGTCGTTTGTCTTGCCGTAGAGCTTGTGCCACCTCCGGGTTCTCAATAATCTCTAAGACGGTTTGGGCCTCCTGTTCTAATCGTTCATTTGTGGAAACCACCTTATCACGCTTCTCAGCAAACTCTGCATTACAAGATTCATATGATTGACCCGAATGTTACCAACAGCGACTCACCTGACGGGACTTCTGTGTCCGGATTGAGTTGTTCAAATAGGTTGACCGAGTAATCCACCATGTTTGTCCCATTTGTGAGTTCATATTGAGCCTTAATGATCTGCTCCACTGGAAACAGTGTTGTTTCCGTAAGATGTGAAAGTAGCGGGAACGCCAAGTGTCTGTCGAGGTATGGAATAATGGTCTGCGTTAAATCATGTTCCGCCATACTGGAAGTACAGTTTTTCTGCCAACGGTAGTCATAGTCAGCCAACGATCTTTTGAGCTAGGTATGCCTGAATGCGTATTGACCTTGTAAAGTTTTGAAGGGGTTGCAGGTGCTTAGATAAGCCATTTCTTTGTCTCAACACGATGAGTATAATCACTCGGAATCTACCCTGGTTCGTCAGAGATCCAGCAATAGCTATCGTTGGACAAGTAAGTTCAGTGATATACTTTAAAGGATGGGAGCCTGTCTCTAATTTCACGCTTTTGGTTCACCAGCATTGCTACACGTCTTTGGTTGAAAACCTAGATGCCACAGACATAGCATGTCTTAAGTATTCATTGTCCAAAGGGTTGGGAATAGGGATTGTAATTGGTGGTTCAATAATGAAAGTCCCGCAGTTGATCCTCAGTGAGTGCCTATTGCGCAGATTTGTTCGCACATCACCGAACCTCCATAACCAGTCCTGCGAGCACAATCCGCACGGGGTTTGTCTTTTTCCTCGTATGTCCTGGAGACGTTAGCATATGCAATCACGCTCGCTTATTCGGCTCGTAATGACTTCCCGTTCTCCACGTATGGCGAAAACTTTTTCCTCACAATTCAAAATGTCCTTATTACCCTACTCATCATCCACCACTTACCTTCGCCGGGCTTACCCAAGCGTTCAAGTAGCACTCCCAAGCTTTTGATGGCCCTAGGGATCTCCCTTGCCGTCACATATACCCTTACTATCGTACCTGCGAGTATTCTTTCTCTACTTCAAGTCGCAACGATTCCGCTCTCGCTGTTGTCAAAATTCCCTCAAATATACGAAATTCAGCGTGCGCGCTCGACTGGCCAACTTTCCTCCATCGCTATTTTTTCACAAGTTGCAGGCTGTTTGGCCCGTTTGTTTACTACGGCCACTGAAGTCGGAGACCCCATCGTTTTTGCGGGGTTTTTGCTCGCCCTCCTGTTGAACCTAGTACTCGGCGCCCAGATGTATGCGTTTTGGGGTCGAGAGGGAGACGAGAAGGTTCTCGGCAGATTACCCTCCAAAGAGAAGGAATCTCTTGAACGCATTATCGTTCCTCCATTGTCGCCTCTGCCTTCACAGTCTCAGTCGCAACCCTCTCAAGGGGGTAGAAGGTGGGCGCGGAAGGTTGACTAATTTTATGTATTGTATGCATAGCCTTGTGCCCAGGCGACTATAATCAATTTCGTCAGTGTTTTAGTTGGCGACAATATCCCCGATACAACACAAGGATCTATTCACTTATCCCATGAGAATCTTCATCCTCACCCCTTCTGAGCGTGACGGTTGCTTTGTAGAACCGACGATCTCAACTCTACTGAGAAGCTTTCCTCTACCCACCCCCTCTCTCCTCCCTCTGTTATCCACGTACTCAGAGTGATGATTGCACGCACTGTTCAAAGTTTTTTTTTTTGCATGATGGTAATCTCAAGATTCACGTACTTATTTAGAGCAATTCATTTTAAGGAACTTGAAAATAGAGCACATAAGGTACAGTCACAACAGAACTCTCCTTCGAGTCATGACAATCACGATGCCCGGCGGACCCTTAATGCTGCTTTAAAAAGATTTTATATGAAACTGTACGATGTGTATCTCAACTCATCCTCGCTTCATTCCCCTCCCTCTAGCGACTTCGGCGTAGGTGTGAGAGGGAATTTTAGGGCGTTGAGTATCGTTCATTTCAATATGTTCCCATTCTTCTAGATCCAGCTTATCAACATCAAGCTTCATAAAATCAACCAAAGCCAGGACTTGGCGAGGACGTTCAACGAGTTCGAATTCGTTGTCTATAAACTGGCTTGAGTCTCATTATTGACAACATGCCATGCCTAAACCAACGTACCCGAACCTCGTGGTTTTTTTATGAGGTCATACTGCGACACACTTCTCATCATCGGCCGTACTTCGAAGTCATACTCGTCAAAGCAATCGTCGTTGGACTCGGAGGAGCCATCGAGGCCTGTCCGCTTCCAAGGCCGACAGCAGCTACATCCGCGTCTGCGTCTGGCCTTGAAGGGTTTTCCCTTCTTCAAGCACTGGCGAGAACGGTGATGGGATCTTTGGTCCTTTGGGAATGAAAAATCTGGCTCTGTGCCGCTGGATGACACCGGCGCCGATACAGGAAATGCAGTAGGGGGAGTAGTGGTTGGGAGTTCAAGAAGCTCAGGTTGAGCACCGTCTGGTCCACGAGTAATATAATTATAGAGACCGTAGAGTACAGAACCGACGGTTTAATGGACGGCAACCGTGACTGACTCCGCTCTCTTCGCCATACTCGACGACAGAAGAGTAACGCTCCAATATATTATATATAGTCAAACATTCGTTCTCCCGGGTCCGGGAGCACAGCATCTATCAGTCACTTTAAGCGTGAGTCACTACTTGCCTATATTGGAGCAACAAATTGACAGTCATGGACTCACTCGTTGGGTTAGTCAAAGGGTGGACGAAACGTTTCGAAACGCTCTTTCGGACACCCATTAGCAGAGTCATCTTGAACAGAATTTTCATCACCATGTGACTACTAGTACAATCACTGTTAAAATAACTTGTATGCACAAAAGCCATAAATTTCATTGATTACAATTGGAGGAAATAAATCGTATACATAGTGCACACCTTCAATGGCTGATTTCATCCTCCCTGGTTATAAGCAAAGGCAAAAAATCAGGCTCCTCTAGCAACAAAGTATGGGTATTGCGCTGGTATCAGATATTGTCCCCTCAGATGTGTTATCATACGTCCCGACCAAGTTGATCGGTCGTAAACGCCATAGAGTGTTTGATAAGTCCAAATTTGTTCTCTACGCTTATAGGGAGCGCTCAGCGCTGGTTTTAGAGCGTGGGAAAACTCACGCCCAGTGAGAAGACACACACTTGATTTCCGCTTATTTCAGGTTCCGTAAGCTTATTTCAGATCCAGCGGTAGGAAGCCGAAATAAGGTGACGGAACCAGCCAAATGAGAAAAACTTTTAATATTTCTATAAACCATTTGTATTCAATATTTTATATAGATCCCTTGTAGCAAAAAAAAAGGTTAATATAAGCAACCATTGGGTTATTTCACCTTATCTCAGGTTATATGCCCCGTGATAATTGGTGCATTTATCAGAATTTTTCTCGCATGTGTATGCGAATAAAACCAATATATATGCAGATATCCGTAGGGTTAGCGGCTATTTAAGTAAATTTCAGGATGCCTCAGGTGCTGCTACCCCTCCTGGCTCCCTGCTCCTCCACGGCCTCTCCATCAATTCACCTTTCACTGTTCCCCTGCCTCACTTACCTCCACAGCGCCGTTGGCCCTAATATGAGCCTAGGCCAGATTCTCATGAGACGCTCACCAAGACATCACATAGCCGCAGCATTGCCTTTGCTGATGGTCTCGGGCTCTGGGTCTTGTGTGAGCAACCCCTGTTCCTTCTTGTTCGTCCCTTTGAGCTTGTACGTCTGCAGGGAGATCAGCACAAGGCCATGTACAAGGACAAATCTTACAGCTTGTATTTTTGTAGTCAATTCCTCCCATGCACTCTTGACTTCACCTTTGGTCGTGTTAGGGTGGGTTCTAATGAATTCAAGACCGAACATATTTCTGAGGTTGCTCAAGTGAGAAGAATTCAAAACAAAACGAAAGGTGAAAACTTATGCCCTGGAGTAAGCTTTCATTGCTTTCCATCGCAGTTCTGTTTTGTTTTTGGGGGGAGGGGGCGGAGGAGGTATGGGGACTGTTGTATTGACAATGCTGTTCGTTCAAGAGCCAGGGGCACTATTGTAAATAGAAACGTATATAAGTAATTGCTCACATAAGTAAGAATAACTCACAAGACCGCAGGGAGCTTGATAGTCTGAAATAGGCAATATATCAGTGGGATAATGCATGACATGAAGATTAGCATACTGATCTAGGAGGTTCAGCTGGTGAGGGATCATGGTCTGGAGGCTGAGATGTGGTGTGTGGGGCTGGTTGTATAATTGGGGACTTCAGCATTAACTCGGGGGTTATGTGTGGGGTGGTCACTGCAGGTTTGAAAAGGGCAGCTGTGGTAGCCTGGGCCATGTGAATGGAGGCGGTGGCTACGAGGTAGTCCAGCCCCATCAGGATAAGGCTGTTGGCTGGGACGGGCGGTGTAGTCTGAATGAGGGATGACTCCCCAGGCATCGGATTGTGTGGAGCAGCCACCTGGGTCGAAGGAGCATTGTCGCAGACTGAGTGTGTGGCAGGAAGAGAGAGCTGTGCGGGATCTACTGCACTCTCTAGAGGAAGAGGAGAAACAACTGGGGTGAAGACATTATTTAAGGCTGGAACGGGGGAGGAATCCATAGCTGCCAGGACGTCTACTGCTTTCAGATTGGTTATAGGGTTTTCCCTTGCATTATTGTCTCCGGAGGATATTTGCGGGGTCGGAATACTTGTAAATGGTTGTGGGAGCAGGGCGGAGGTTACAGGCTTGACAGTGGGCTTATGCCCATTACCTGGTTTGATTAACTCAGTACATAATATATCAGATACATATAGAATAAGGTGATACTACCGTGGATACGCGACATGATCTGTTGACAGCTAAGGGCATCAGAGAGGGGGTCAGATTCAGGTTTAACATGCGTAGGTTTGTTCCTTTTGGACATGGAGGCCTTGGTGGCCGACTCTGGGGTAATGTCATGATATTTGCATTTTTTGATGTGGGTGTGAGACGTTGGCCCAGGCACATGTTGTATACTTGCATATGACACTTTGTATTCCTTAATGGCAATTTGATGTAGTTTCCAACCATCCACACACAGCCCAAATTCTGGGTATCGTGTTAGCATGGTGAAATGGAAGTAGTCGTTGGCTATGGATGATGCATGTGTCCACGTCTGAGGGGCTACACCCTCATCATGTAAGGTGATAAATATCTGATGGCATGTTGCCCACATGTTCTTGGCTCAGGAGCCATCAGGAGGTATGCCATTCTCATCGGTTACGAAGCCAAGGGATGTGCTGTCCTCTTGATCGTGAGCTTTGTGGCCACTTTTATGGGTGGCGTTTGACAAGAGGACCGACCTGTATGCTGTCCAGTTGCTCTTATCCCAGAACATTGTTTCTTTTTCTTCAGAGGTATACTGTTCAGGGTCTATGTCAGTTATTTTCGTAAGATCCACAGCCAGGTGGTTTGGGATGGGCGGATGAGTGGAGGACGTAATTTCGGTTTTGACAGCTTGACTAACGCTGGCGGTTGTGAGTTTGTCTAGGAGCATAGCATTCAGAGATCTATAGAATGTTTAGAGACAATGTAGAGGAAGATTGGCAGCAACCCACTGGGTGGCCTTAACTTTGGCTTTGAGCATTTGATTTTTTTCAATAAGTGCCTTGTATGTGTCGTTTTTCAATTCTATGAGCATTTCGTGAGTGGCATTGGCTACAATTTCCTGGGAATTCTTAGATGAGCGAGGGTCAGGCTATCAGAAAAGGTTAGTGGGTGTATGCATGCTCAAAATATATGACTGACAGTGTTCTGATCGTGGGGACCAGAATCCGTGGTATGGGTGATATCATCTAACAATGTCGCATCTTGATTTAAGTGCGTGAAGGGCCTTTGGGCTCTCATTGGTGTTTTCTGGGTTGGCGGTGGTGCTACATAATGACACAAAAGAATGACATTGAGATATATACCTTCATCCGGTGTGTAGGAGCCTCTGGAATATTAATATAGGTCTCATTGAGGTTTACCATCGGTAAAATGGGATTGTTATTGTGATGGTGCTTTGAGTTTCGGCCGTCAGACATATCGAACAAGTAAGATTGATCCTGGCGAAGCTGAGGGTAGGGTCGCAGGTGGATATCAGGTGAGATGGAATCCCTGGAGGGGTTTGATAGGGATGAGAGAAAACTGGGATCATATTCTGGAAGCATGGTGGAAGGGAGGGAAGATGAGTGCAAGGCGTGTCTAGTGACGTGATTTTTTAATGTGTGTATATGCAGCAGCAATTTACATCATTATCTATAGGGCATGCAGCTGAAATTTATATACAAAGCGTTGTGATACATACAGGGATGACAACATAAGCACACAATGCCATGAGGGGTTTGCTTGAGCTTGTAGTTACCACAGTATCATTCTGGTTATTGCTTGTTGTTGCAGAATTGGATCGCATAGATCACTTGCCTTCAAATGGTCAACGCAAGTTCAGCTGGAGTGATTTTATACCTGTGTGTAAGTTTTCTCGTTCATTGTACTTGCGGAACTAAGTTGGGTGTGATTTTTAAAATCAGGGGTATTGTACACCCATACAGAGGGCGTTTTCACCACGTGCAGATTTGATTTGTTGAGTCTGACTGTTATGAACTGGATTTCTTCTCGTTGGATGTCGGGATTTGTTGGAATGTTGGAGTTCGGGATTGAAGTTGGAAATTGGAACATACGGACATTGGCTTCAACTTATAGGTTGCACCCCCTTGGATCCTTCGTGTCCTGGGATTTTCAGAAGGTCGGATGTTGGAGGAGTCGGACAAGATCGGAGAGTTGGATAAGACTTAGAGGTGAAAGTGAGAAGTTATTGAGTCAAGGTGGGTCAATATTTGAACTGATTAATGAGTACATGGAGGAGTCGTATATAACGCATTGATATAATCTGAATCAGAAAGATACAAATACAGAAATCTGAAACGGAGCAAATACAGGATCGGGGCAGAAGTAAATATGGACATAAGACCGAAGATGTAGATCTTTGATGAAAGTGACTAAATATAGATGGGGTGGAGATAATTAAAAACGGGTGGAGGAAGTCAGAATTATGAATCAGAATATATCAGAGAAAAGCGGAAAAGCTGGGAATGAATCTGGGTTCTAACAGTATCTCCTCTTTAAGGCTGAGCCCTCGAGGCCTAAGATCAGCGTGGGAGGTTTGGTTTGGTTATTAAGTGAAACCCCTAATGTGATATATAAGAGTGATGGATGGGGCTCGACTTATCAGTTCCCTGATCTTCTTATCCCTACCCTCTTCTGAGCTAAAATGTCGATGCCGCCAATTATCTCACTTGAGGACCTGATTTCCAAAGATGATTCGGAGTCGGGGATCGATTTAGAGGCACAGATTCGTGGGATTTCGGAGTTGCAAAAAGAAGCGGTGAAGAAATTGGAGCGGAGAAGGTCGGAGCGGAAAAAGGTGGAAAAGGAGGAGCGGAAGGCCAACAAAAAATCAGAGGAGAAATTTTGGGGAAGGAAAAGCGATGTGGTGGATAGAACCATTGCCCATAGGAGGGTTCATGAATCTGCGATTAACCGGGTTGGAGACGAACAGTATTGTTGTGCGGGATGTTGGGTTCAGGATATTTTTTGTTTGCTGATAGTGGAGGGAGCGAATGTGACATGCGATGAATGCACGAAGGATGGGAGGACATGCCGTTGACCAGGAACATCAGGATTTGCAGAAGAAGTCGCGAAAGGTGTAGATATGGCTGAGGGAGGAACAGTGGAGTTGCTGGTGAAGGAAATCCGGGAATTGCGGAAATCCATCGATCATCATGTGAGTTCCATGTGGACTCATTCTGAGGAGACGCAGATTCTCACCACATGGGTACAAAGGATGGTTCAGCACCAGGAGTGGGAATTGGAAGTAAGGATGGAGGAAATGGAAAGGGATGAAATATGGGAAATGGAGTCGGAAAATTGAATCAGGATTTGAGCGGAAGCGCGAAGCGGAATTTCTTGGAACAGGGGGAAATGTAATTAGGAACTTGAACATAAAATGTAGGAAAAATCGGAAAAATCGGAAAAGGAAAGAAAAGTTAAGGAAGAGTCGGACTGGGTTGGTTGGGGTATTTACGATGAAAGTCTTCAACAATCTCTGAAGTGTCTAATTCTGTAGTGGGAATCCACGAGGTTTCTTCATCAGTGCCTTGATAACCCATCCAGCATACCAAGTATTGTAGCTTGCAACATCGGCGATTGTCTATCTTGGAGTCCAGAATTTCGTTGATTTTGTATTCAGGTTCACCTTTGATAATAACTGGTGGAGGCGGAGGCTGTATTCGGTTTGGGATTGTGTTTGGAGTTGTGGGTTCTAGCATGGAAATGTGGAAGGATGGGTGAACAGCGCGCATACTGTTGGGTAGTCGGAGAATAAAGGCTCTATTACTGGTACCTGTGGGTGCGATGATGTCAAAAGGTCCGAGGTATTTTTTGGCAAGCTTCTTTGAAGGTCAGGTTGTGCGGAAAAATTCGGCTTTGACGAAGACTTTGTCGCCTACTTTGAAGTCTGGAGCTGGAGAACGTTTCTTGTTCGTGGGTTCCTCATATTGGGATTGCGTGTCGGAAATTCTCTTTCGGAGTTCCTGGTGGAGTTCGTCTAAGTCAATTGTGAAATCTTTTGTGTGGGATGAAACGAGATCGCATTCAGGATGGACGGAAATGTCGGGATTGTAACCTTTGTTAGCGAAGAACGGAGAGACTCCTGTTGTCGCATTCGGAGCATTGTTATAGGCAAATTCTGCGATTGGAAGAAGTTCAGCCCAATTGTCTTGTTGATAGTTACAATAAATGCAAAGGTATTGCTCAAGAGTCTGATTCGTTCGTTCGGTTTGTCCGTCGCCTTCGGGGTGATATCCGGAGGTGAAATGGAGATTCATATCTAGCGCCTTTCCGAGTGTGCGGAAAAAGGAAGACATGAATTCAGAACCTCGATCAGAGGTGATGTGAGTCAGAACACTGTGCTTGGAGAAGACATGGAGAACGAAAAGCTGAGCAAGCATTGGGGAAGTGATCATCGTGACTGTTGGAATGAATATCGCTTGTTTCATGAGTCTGTCAATGATAACAAGGATGCTGTCAAAACCCGATGAAAGCGGAAGTGGCTCGATGAAATCTAAGGATATGGAATTCCACGGTCTTGGCGGAATTGGTAAATGCTTAAGAAATCCATAAGGCTGGTGTCGTTGGGATTTTGATCGCATACATGTTGTACAGGATTTGACATAAGAGATAACGAAGTCTTGGGAGTTTCGGCCATGTATATTCACGTTGGATGTTGCTGAGTGTCTTGTTTTGTCCGAAATGTCCGGAGATTTGGTGGTTGTGCAGATATTGTAGAATGCGGAGTCGGAGGTCGTTAACATCGGGAACATAGATTCGGTTGTCGAGTCGGAGGAGTCCTTGTGGATCGACTGACCATCGGGGTGTTGGAGGATTTGCAGGATAGTCAGAAATTGTGGGATCAGAGGAGATGGATTGTCGGATTTCTTCATGGAGTTTCTCTCAAAATCCATGATGGTAACTGCATGGAGAATTGTGACGTTAAGGGATGTGACTCAGAGGGACGATGACAGCTGTTTGTTAGTGAAAACCAGGCGGAAATTGTGCAGGTTAACACTGGCATAGTCGCTACTCCCCTCTTTAGGATAGACATCCCATTGTCTAGTTAAAGAGTTGGGTTTTGTTCCGAGTTTCCCGGGTTGGAATCGGATAACGAGGTTGAACTGACATAGGTATTCCGACCATCATACTTGTCATCGGGTTAGAAGCTTGGTGGTCACGAAATATTCGAGGTTCTTGTGGTTGGTTACAACGTCAATGGTGGAACCGGAACCTTCGAGGTAGTGTCGCCAAATCTTGAAAGCTTCAAAAATAGCAAGTAATTCTTTGTCGTGAACATCATAGTTTAATTCCAGGGCTGTGAAAGTTCTGGAATGAAAAGCTACAGGGTGAATTTTGCCATCTTCCGGAGAAATGATAGAGAGGATTGCTGCAAGGGCATAGTCCAAAGCGTCGGTTTCCACGATGAGTTGACAGTTGGGAATCCAGTGCATAAGGATCGGAGCTGCGGTGAAGGCTTTCTTAAGTGTTTCAAACAATTTCTGACACTCATCAGAGAAGTTCCACTTTACGGTTTTCCGAGTAAGTCAGGTAAGCGGAATTGCAATGTCGGAGTAATTGTGAATGAAGCGTCAGTAAAAGTTCGCAAAGCCTAGGAAGGATTGGATATCTTTTACTTTTTGGGGTTTGGGCCATTCTTGGATTACTTTGATTTTATCGTCTGCCATTGAAAGTCCTTCCAGAGAGAGTATATATCCGAGATATTCCACCGTTGTCTTGTGGAAGTTGCATTTGTCAGATCTTGCATAAAGTCGGTTTTTTTGGAGACGTTGGAGGACTTTGCGGACATGTTCTTCATGTTCTTCCAGGTTGTTGGAGTAAACTAAGATGTCATCCAAATAGATGAGAACTGAAATGTCGAGCATGTCGCTGAATATGTCGTTCACGAATCGCTGAAAAGCAGCTGGTGCATTAGTGAGACCGAAGGGCATAACACGCCATTCGAAGGAATCGTATCGGGTGCTGAATGTGGTTTTCCACTCGTCACCCTCTCTAATGTGGACTAAATGGTAAGCATGTCGGAGGTTGATTTTGCTGTAAATCCGTGCTTTTCCAGGGCTTTCCAAAAGGTTGGAAAGTCGGGAAAGTGGATATTGGTCTTTTTTTGTGATTTTGTTGAGACCATGGAAATCGATACAGAGTTGGAGTCCGCCTAATTTTTTCTTCGAGAATAGTACTGGAGCACTGTGCGAAGAAAGTGAAGGGCAGATGAATCCTATGGCTAGTGCCTCGTCAATGAACTTTCGGAGTGTTTCTAGCTCAACTGGAGATAGGGAATAAATGGTTCCCAAGGGGGGACTCTCTCCCTCTATCAGGTCAATCTTGAGATGGAACACCATTGAGATTGGCTGTCGGATCGGGGTTTGGGGAAGCGTTGATGATGGAAGCAGATCTTCCTTTTGGAAATACGCATAACTGAAAGATCTCCTCGTTACCTAGTTTGCACAAGCGAGCGAATGCAGAAGCAGGGACTAGGTCGATAGGTGAGTCTTGTTCGAATGTTGGAGGGGTGTCCGTGCGATTGGATTTCGGGATTCCGGAGACCGCAGAGGCAGATTTTGCGGAGAGTGATGTCGGAATTGAATCTTGCTGCTGAGGAATGCGGAACGATATATACTACCCAATACCCAGTCAATCAACGGATTGTAGCAGGTGAGCCAGTTGTGTCCTAGCATGACAGAGCAGCTAGAATCAAGCAGTGTTACATACATAGCAACAACCTGATTTTTGCCGGACAGAAAGCGGATTGGCATATCAATAGTCTGCGTGATTGAGACATTAGAAGTGCCGTCAAAGAGCTTTAGCGGGATTTGCGGAATGTTGTGGAACTCCAGCGGAAGCTTGGAAGCGAATGATGAGTCTATAAAACAGTGAGTGGAACCGGAGTCCACGAGAGCTTGAATGTTAGTATTTGGAATAATGTCAGAAGTCAGTTGTATAGTAAGGGAATCAGATTTTGAAAGAGTGGAAGCGTTGAGTCGGACCTCGGAAAACGCACAGATGGAATCAACACAACTCTGGGTCTGTGCGGAGGTCTCAGAGCTGCTTATTATTTTTTTGAATCCGTAACGGTTGCAGGTTTGGCCTTGGACTCGGGTTTGCTCGAAATTGCGGAGGCCGCTCGGGCCTTCAATTGAGCATTAAGAGAGGTTGATCATGGACAGTCCTTCGCGATATGCCCAGGTTTCCCACAGAACATGCAAAGGTTTTGGTCCATGCGTTGCTGTCTCTCCTGTTGTGTTATTTTTCCATCTTTTCCGAGTATGTTGGGAATATCCAGAGTTTTTCAGAAATTCAACGTGGAGGACTGAGGTTTGGTAGAAGAGGTGGAAGCCGAACTGTTGTTGTTGTTTGTCCTTTTCTGTGATTGGTTTAATCAGGAGTATTGCTTGTCTGATTTGTTGCTGTTACCGGAGTAGTTATTGTTGGAAGTGGTGGCACGGTTGACCTTGCCTCATCGTTCCCAATAACGGCTGTTGATGGTTTGCACAAGTTGTTGGAGTTCCGGAAGCGTGTCGGCTTTGTCCCAGGTTGCAAGAATATCTTTAATACGATTGGGAAGTTTAGTATAAAAACTCCTACGAAGGGCGGTGTCGCCCCAATTGACTCTAGTGGCTAGGTGGTTGAACTCTACGATGAACTTCGTGATGTGTTGGTTGTCGTGCATTAGGAGATTGTCGAGTTCGGTTTCTGCATCACTGACAGGATCGTAAGCTCCAAAATTCTCTTGGAGTACCGTTGTGAAGTCCCAGTAGTTTGTAAGCCAGGGTGGGTCTTGGAAGGTGTTGTCATCTAAGAGTTCAGGATCAAAAAAATCTAAAGCCGTCCCTTTTAAAAAAGAGATAGCGTAAGTAACTTTCGCTTCATCACTGGAAAAGGTCTGAGGACGATCGCAGAAGTGGAGCTTGCATTGAAGGAGGAAGGGATGGAGCTTTCGGGAATCCGATCCGTTGAAGGTGTCGGGTTCGTGGAGCTTGGTTTTTCCGGTTTGACCCTTATTCGGAGTTCCCATGTGCTTGGCTATCTGTTTTAAAGCTTTTAACATAACCTTCCCCTCATCTTCATCATCATCATTGCTGTCCTCATTGTTGTTGATGTTGTCATTGTCACTGGGGTCATCTTCTGGTTCGTTATTCGGGAGGCTAGATTTGGGGTCTGTGGTTCCAGTGACAGTCTGGGATCTGGTAGAAGGCATAATGAATGGATCAAGAGTTGTAGTTTGAATATACTGTTATGAACTGGATTTCTTCTTGTCGGATGTTGGGATTTCTCGGAATGTCAGAGTTCGGGATTGAAGTTGGAAATTGGAACGTACGGATGTTGGCTTCAACTTATAGGTTGCGCCCTCTTGGATCCTTCATGTCCTGGTATTTTTGGAAGGTCGGATGTCAGAGGAGTTAGACAAGATTGGAGAGTCGGATAAGACTTAGAGGTGGAAGTGAGAAGTTATCGAGTCAAGGTGGGTCAATATTTGAACTGATTAACGAGTACATGGAGGAGTCGTATATAATGAATTGATATAATCCGAATCGGAAGGATACGAATACAGAAATCCGAAATGGAGTGATTACAGGATCGGGGCAGAAGTAAATATGGACATAAGACCAAAGATGTAGATCTTTGATGAAAATGACTAAATATGAATGGGGTGGAGATAAGTAAAAACAGGTGGAGGAAGTCGGAATTACAAATCGGAATATATCGGAGAAAAGCGGAAAAGCTGGGAATGAATCTGGGTTCTAACACTGACCTGCGTTCACGTAGCCACAATTCGACTCACCACGCGCATGCTTGCCTTCTAGTGAGTACATTGTCATCTTCAATTTTTGGCTCTGACTCACATTCATCTAGACACATTTGAACTCACCAGGCGTCTTATACATCTACTGAGTATTTTCTTGTCTTCAATTTTGAACTCTGAGCCGTGTTCTTCTAAACACGCTTGGACTCACCTTGCATTCTAGTGAGTCAATTGATGGTATCCATTCTGCCTCTTGAACCAGACTGATGATGTCACCAGTCATTGTTTCGCCTACACTCCATATATTGATGTGAGTCATCCATGCAAGGCCGTTAACTGTTTGTCTTACCACCCACACCTATGTGTTGGTGTTTCACAACACCCCAGACCATCACACCCACTATGAACTTGCGTTGCGTGGAAATCCCTGAGTATATCGAATACACGTGCCTCCTCATCGGGACTATATTGGTGGGAATGGATTTTGTACAAGGCAATGGGCTGACCTCGCTCCCTAAGAAAATCCTTGCCTTCATTGTGAGTGCAGCTGCTTTCATGTGAGTTTATCATTGCCCTGTTTGAGTGACTTCTTTGATGTATGGCCATAGAATTCCTGTCGTGCGCGCTGACAAGCATGATACTCGACAGCTCCTACTACACTACAAAAGACGCTCACTGCACACGCGCCTATCATCATCAGCTTTCGCCAGACCATCATCTGCTGTGCTACCTCCAGTCTGCCAGACACATCATCTCCACACTCATTCTATTTTTCATCAATTCTATTTTCAATATGCCATCCAG